>JAODVQ020380270.1:0-11303 GCA_025400075.2 Phenganax stokvisi | reverse complement strand
CGTAAACAACTTTTTGTTTACTAAAGCAACATTTGAAACGGAAACGACTACGAGTGCGACTACCTCGCGCCAGGTCTCTGGCGGTCGAATCTCGTACTCGTACTCGTACTCTTTGCTAAAACTCTCTAATGCCTGCGCTAACGCGGTACTGTACGCCATCGTACTACTTCCAGTCGATAAGAGTTTCAAAAGTAGTGAATGATTTATTTGTATCTACTGCATCTGCAAACAGTGCATGCATAATACCTGATGTGTAGTGTAAAGAATAAAATCCGAGCTCTTGAAGAAGTTCTGAGACATCTGATATTCTTTCAAGGATTCCAGTGCCAATTATTGGTCCCCAGCTTACTGACAGTGCAGGAAGTCCAAGTTTGTAGCGACGATATTCACATAAGTAGTCCAGGAATGTGTTTGCAGCCGCGTAGGAAGCTTGACCTGAGTTTCCAAGAATTCCAGTCACGGAAGAAAACATAATGAAGAAATCCAGATCCATGGATAAACTAAGTTGATGCAAGATAACACTTCCTAAGGAGGAAACAAAATACCATTTCTAGATTCGTAGGCCTCAAAACACAGTTAGGAATAATAAAACTTGTGAAGTAGGTGGAGACTATGCCAGTGTTTATTCGCACAAATTTACCTTCTCTCAACTATTTGTCCCAGTAAGATTTATGCAGAGTTTTTTGCTTACTCGACTATACGCTTTTTAACAGCTCTCTTTAAAATTATTCTTTTTGCTGATACAAAACAAAACTCAAGAAATTACTGAAGAGCTATGTTTTTAAACAACATGAGCTACTCTTTACCTTGGACTTTAGTTCCCACGACACGTTTACATGTTTCAAGGTCGGCCTTTTTGATTAACTGATCTTCCAAAACAACGGCACTGAAAATAATTCCCGCTACGGATGGCAAACTGTTGAGTTCCTTCTTAATGATGTTCATATCTTTCCAAGATGTAACGTCTGCCTGTCTGAGAAGAATGCGAGATCCAGTCTTCTCCTCCAAGCGCTGAACCTCAGCTTTCTTCTCTGCATTCGGTGCTGATCGGGCTGTGCAAACAACTGTTTTTGCGCCATTTTCTACCATCCACCTCGCGACTTCGAAACCAAAACCACGAACACCACCTATCACCAGGTATGTGCGATCTGCTTTGAAACCGTTGGAGTCTAGCGGTAATCTGTAAAAGGGTACTTCACTTGGAATGCGTTCAGGTTTTAGGGAAGCTGTCGATAGGCAAATTTGGAATTTTTTCGTTGTTTGAACTGTATTGTTGGGCGTGGCTATATCATATATGCTTGAAGATATTTGGGGTACATCTAAAAGTCTTTGTAACATTCCGCTTGATTTCAAAATAGAGCAGCACGAGCCCCATAGTTGTGAAAACATTTCTGAACTTTGTGGGAAACTGTCCAGGTTCGTTATGATCAGGTGGACATTTTTACCAGTGGTTAATGTTGTAGATTTATTTCTTTGTTCGTCGTAAACGGAAAGAACAGTTCCTCCTGATTTGAGTTGATTCATTACTTTTTGAAAGACACGTCCACTTGTCTCGCTCAGAAAACATGCAAGGTTCACATCATTTTCGTATTTCTCGCTCCGGGTAACTACATCGTCCTCTGTGACAACTTCAGGAATCCCAAATGTCGCTAATCGTTCCTTGCTCATTCGGTTTTTGACAAGACAAACAACATTCGCACCCAATGTTATTGCAACTGTTGCGAAAATACAACTTATCTCTTCACTTTGATGATGAATTAGTACTTTCTTTCCTCGGATATCTGTAATAATATTCTTGAGAATATGGTAAGAGAACGCCATGGGATAGCAAAGCGAGGCAGCTTGCTGAGATGTGAGGTACTCTTCTTCTACCTTGGCCAAGTAACATCTATCCACAGGAACATAACTTCCGAGCTCATCAAGTTTGCACACACCAACAACCAGATTATCATGCTGAGTTTGATCAACGCTGGAACACAATTTACCCGCTATGGCAACAGAATCGCAGTGTTTTGCTTCTGTCCAGAGGGTTTGAAGGACAGGAACTGCAGAGCGAACTTCAATAAGTCGTTTTTCTGTCATATTCACTTCGGAAACTGTTCGTAAAAACATCTTTTCTGAATTAAATGCCAGTTTAAACGGCTTTTGTTGACCACTACTACTCGATGATGCTTCTTGTTTCGTACGCGTTGCATGATCAGAATTCAATTTTGTTAAACGATTAACATAACGTGTGCTATTTCGATAGGTGATTTCTTCTTCAATCGTTGGTTGTAACAACTCTTGTATCATAGAACGAAAGTCCTGCTCATCTGGATGGCAAGGTAGATCAATGAGCGATGCCTTTGGAACACTGATCTCTTCTGAGAGGGTCCTCCTAAAACCGAAGACAGACGCAGACCAAGGAAATGCTGGTGCAGCATCGCAAGTACCATTCTCGACATCAGACATTGAAGTTACTCCAGAAGTGACGAAAACCATTTGAATATCTTCAAAGACTGATGCTTCTTTTTCTAAAATCACTTGTGAAACTACAAGACAGCTTTCGAATGCAAGGCCATGTGTTAGTATGAAATTTTGACTTTCACCACTCATTTGGCTGGTCTCCGAGGGCAAGAAATTTACCACTATTAATCTTTCACCTCTTGCTTTGCTTTGTAGCACTTCATCCAACAATTGACAAAATACACGTCGTGTTTCCTCCGTACTGTCTTGCATTTCCATAAAAGTTACTTTTTTGTTGCCTGGAAGATACTGACAGAATCGAGTAGCATACCCGCTTTGATCTTTTAGGATTAGCCAAGAGATATGACTCACATTTGCTTCCGATTCGCTAGACAGTTTTTCTTCCGACCACGCCATTGTGAAAGAGGTGCTCTCGAAATCACCTTTCCTAGAATCCTCTGTAATTTTAACGGCGATAAATCCTTCGAAAATCATCACAGGTCTTCCATAGGAGTCATAGAGCATGATGTTGTACTTTACCTCTCTATCAACTTCAAGGATTTGGACATAACTGTACAATGCATCTGTGTAAACTACTTTCCGTATGAGAATAACGCTTTCAATTTTAGATGGCACTATTTTCCCTCCCTCATGCTTGATCAAAATTGCTGCTTGAAGACATGCATCAATGATTGACGGGTGCACAACATACCCTGATGCTTCATTAATGATCTCCGGGGTCGGAGAAATCAAGGCTAGGGCTTCAGTATCATTTGACCATACTTCAGTGATCAAATTAAATTGTGGACCAAAGTCGAATCCTGTCTGTTCATGTCGCTGTTTGACAATATTTGCAGGGCGCTTAATCATTCGTGATTTGAACTCTTCAAAACCACTGGAATATTCATTTGCGTCAGAGGAATGATCTAGATAGAATGCAATGGAATGATATTTAACATACATAAAGAACAATGTGAATAAAACTTGTTGGTGTTTTTTCAAGACACTATTTACCATATAAATACCATGCTTTTATGCAGCATTTTACCTAGTGGTATTATTGAACAGGCTTTATTTTTACCTCCAAACTTGGAGCCATCTGCAACACCAAGCTGTATTGTTCCATCAGAAACGACAATCTCAGTTTTCCTTTCCCCTGTCATTATAATTTGAAATCGATTTCCTTCTCCAGAACGTTGCTCTAGTTGAAGACACGTCCTCATTATGAATGAATCGTTTTCGGTTATCGTCAGCAGATTTTTAAAAGTGATATTATGTACAACAACTGAGGTATTGGGAGAAAAGTCAACTGACATGGCTAATATCGCTTCCACGTAAGCTGCTCCTGGAATCACAGGATTTGGAGTCTCGACAAATTTGTGATCTTTGATGAATGAAACTTTAAACAAATCAACTTCGGATTCCCAAGCGTGTAAACCAGTAAACATTTCGGTTGGAACAGCTTTGCCAAGAAAAGGATGGAATGGAACAGTCAAGTTTTTTTCTTCATCAGTTTCGTTTTCATTTAAGAACTTCACAGCTTCAGGTGGATAACCCTCGCGGTACCAAAACTCTGTCTCTTGCCAAGGATATGTTGGTCGTCGTATAAACGATTTGGACCCCGAGCCTTGCACCTTATTCCATGATATCGGGACGCCACTGGTAAAAAGACGGGCCACACAATTTTGCAGAAACGATAAATGTTGTTCAGTAACTGAGCGTTTGGGCAAAGTCTGGACCACTGCAATGTTGTTTGCGTTTAACGAATTTCCTTTATGATACTCTTGCCAAGTTTGATGAACATGATACGTCAGTTGGGGTGCTGCATTTATTTCTACAAATAACTGATATCCATCGGCAAACATGGATTTTAAAGCAGAGGAGAAGAGAACAGTCTGTCGTAAATTTTTCCACCAGTGTTCAAAGGACAGTCGTTTACCAGATACTCGAGTACCAGTGACTGTCGAGTAGAATGGAATGGTTCCCTGACAAGGACGCAACTTAATTCTACTTGCACGTTCAATAAATGATCGCTTGATTTCCTCCATATGGCGGCTGTGGTAAGCTCGTGTGGTCGCCAGTTTTCTCCAAAAAACATTGCTTCGCGTGGTAGTCACGTGTGTATCGACCATCTCCATTGATGCTTTGTCACCAGATAAAACGACGCTCCCGGGACTATTGACAACGGCGATTTGAATTTGATTTTCCAAGTGTAGCTCTTGAAGCATAGTTTCAGCATCTTCTTGAGACAGGCCAATAGCAGCCATACAACCAGTTGGTGAACATTCTTCGTGAAGCTGAGATCGAATTAAAACCAACTGCAAGCCTTTGGACAGACTCAAAATCCCTGATGCGCAAGCTGCAGACACTTCACCCAGACTATGTCCAACAACAGCGGACGGTATAACACCCCAGCATTTCAAGAGCTCTGTTAGTGCGAAATGTACGGCAAATAAAGCTGTTTGCCCGATATGATTTTCGTGAAGACGTGAGGTTTCTTTGGGTTTAACAAGCTCGGTCATTAGAGACCACAGAATGCCTTTTCGTTTGAGAATTGCATCAATCTTCTCAATGCTTTCTTTAAACTTAGGCTCATGAACTAGCATTTCTTTTGCCATGCCATACCATTGTGCACCCTGGCCACCATACAGAAACACGACCTTGTGGCGCGATTTTGTTGTGTCGCCCGTTGTGACTTTATCTTTCCAACCGTTTTCTTCATGTGCAAACATTTCCAAGGCTTTTGAAGCTTCCTTTAAAGACTGAAAACTAACAGCCAAACGATGAGGATGTACAGTGTACCTCTCACAAAGAGAATAACATATATTGTCTTTGAGGAGCTCGTCATCATCGGGTTTCATAGCGAGTGATCGAGCGAATTTACTTGCCATTTCTTTCAAAGCAGAGTTGGATGAAGCAGATAATGTCAATATTCTGTTGGTAATACTTCGAGATGGAATAACTGGACTTGGTCTCTGTATAGCTTCTCTTAGGATCAGATGTGCATTTGTACCTCCAAAACCATAGGAAGAAAGAGCAGCTACCCTGGGCTTGCCCCCCTCAGTCATCCAAGGTTCGTTCACCAACTGAACCATCATTTTTCTTTCAGACATTCTAAGTTGGGGCTTGACTTCGTGGACATTGATGGTTGGAACAAATTGAGCATTCTTAATCATCAAGCAGGTCTTTATTAGTCCAGCTAAACCAGCTGTTGACTCCGTGTGGTTGATATTTGATTTCACCGACCCAAGACGAAGTATTCTTTTACTACTGTTGCCATAAACAGCGGATAACGAGCCCATTTCGACCACATCTCCAATAGCTGTTCCGGTTCCATGCGCTTCTACGTATTGTATATCATCCTTGGACAAACCTGACTCTTCGAGAACCTTTTGGAACAAGGTGGCTTGCGTGATTTCACTTGGTGCTGTAATTGGTATTGCTGTTTGTCCGTCGTTGTTCATGCCACAAGCGACGACTTCTGCATAAGTATCATCTCGATCTTCTAAAGCTGTTTTGCTTGGTTTAATAACAACGGCAGCAACACCTTCTCCTCTACCATATCCATCTCCTTTTATATCAAAACTTTTGCAGCGACCGTCTTCGGCTAGCAATCCAGTTCTGCAGCACGCAGTGTGAAAAAGATTGCCTGTCAAAAGAATATTTGATGCGCAGACTAAGGCTACTTCGCATTCACCAGTTTGAAGATGTGCATACGCGATGTCAAAAGCAGTCAATGAGGATGAGCATGCGGTATCAACGGTTAGACTAGGACCAGTTAAGTTGAGCGTAAACGATATGCGATTGGAAACTATAGAAGCTGCACATCCAGTCGAAGCGAACTGATCAATATCACGAATATTGGCTGGATGGAGAACGAGAGAACCAAAATCGGAATTCATCAACCCAACATAAACACCAGTTCGACATTGTTGTAAATCTTCTAAGCGAAGGCCAGCGTCTTCTATTGCTTCGTAAACAACTTGGAGAAGTATTCGTTGTTGTGGATCCATTAAACGACATTCTGCCGGAGAGATACCGAAAAATTGAGCGTCGAATCTGTCAACATTGTCCAAGAAACATCCTGTCAAAACGTAATGTTTTCCGGGAACTTTTTTTCCTGGATTGTAGTTATCTAAATACATTCTGGCATCGGGTCTGTCCGTTGGATACGAGTTGATACCGCACCTTCCTTCCACCAACATGTTCCAAAATGCGTCTTTAGAGTCTGCACCGCCAGGAAAACGACAACCTATCCCGACTACGGCAACTGGTGGGCGTCGCTTGGCATCCAGAGAGAGATTTGGCTTTTGCTTCACCTCTGCTTTATGAGCAGCGTGTTTTTCTTTCCCTTTGTACCATTTTTGAAGAATTGAATAAATACTCTCTTCTCGAAAATCAAACAATTTTCCCAGAATAGTTAGATAGACAGGTAAAATAACCAAACCGTGTAGCAATCCTAACACGACTATTCCAACAAACATCTTGAAGAATATTCGGAACACGATGGAGGATGCAAACCCTGTCGTCATCATTCCGAGAAATGTGCTCAAACCACCAAGAAAGACACTTCCGCCAATTCTGCCTAGTGCATCCACAACGCGAAGTTCAGGAGATTTAGCTTTGGACGACACGAAATGAAAAACAACATGTGCATTATAATCCACAGAGAATCCTAAAGCCATAACCAGGTTTATCATTGATATCGAGTTAATGGAGACGTCCCAAAGATACATAAGACCAAGCAGTTCAAGTATTATTGCAACGAAACCACATAAAAGGCATACTATTATTACGAAATGGTTCAAAAACAAAGATGATATTAGAAGAATTGCAATACCAGCGACAATTAAATTTCGAATAGTTTCATCAAGCACTTGAGCGAACTGTTCGAAGTAGATAAATGATTGGGAAGACGCAAATGCGCCCAGGTCAGAGGATTGGAAAAGATCTTCTCGTATGCTAATCATCATATCACGTTGAAAATTCGAGGTTGGATCACTTTTGGAATATGCCAGAATCCGCGAAGCTATTAGGTACGTTTTGTCTTCAGAAAATTTCACGTCGTTCGCAAATTTTCTATACTCGGGTGACACAACAAACCGTTGTAGACCATTGTAGAAGTCTTCTTCGACTGTTGTGTTGATATTGTTCGCCTCTCCCCACAAAAGGAATTCTGCCATCCATGAAGTAGTTTTTGAGGTGAAGTGTTTGTTGTTTTTAGCAATTTCCTCTAGATCTAAGTATTTTTGTTGAATTTCTGGGTCTGAGTAATCTATCTGGTTGGAAACAATAATATTAACTTCTATTTCGACATGAAAATGTTCCTCGTATGCGTTAAGGAATGTCCGGTAGTGCGAGTTGTCGGTCGTTAACAATTGTCTGCTGAAAGTTTCATCTATGTTTAGGGCACCAAATATGCCGCCTGCGAGAAGAAGGAAAGAAAACAAGCAAACAAATACTTTGCCAGGAAGACTTGTTATAAGTTTCCCCCAACCTTTCATCACGTTATCCAAACCATTCCTTCGAATACTTGAGCAACACATTATATTTTCAGGGCTCATGAAACATGGAAGAGTATCTCGACGTTTGGCGTTGATTCGTTTAACGTCAAACCACATACACCCAACAAAGAACGTGACCAGCATGATAAAGGCGAATAATATCGCTACTGCTGCGTATGCACAGAAATAGCGAACTGCTGGAAATAGGGAACGACAGCTTACTGCAAATGCAACGAGATCTGTTAAAGTTGTCATAGTAATGGTTGGACCACTTCTAGCCATAGTGCCACTGACCATATGCATCGCAGGAATATTTTGACGAACCAAATCATTCAGTTCATGGAGAATGATAAACACATCGTCTACGCCAATACTGACCACCAGAAACGGTAAAACACCAACCATATTCACAAATGGAACACCTGCTAGCATTACAAAGCCGAGAGCACTTGTGACTCCCAGATAAATGGAGATCAGGGCAGTAAAGCCCAATAACTGATGGCCAAATCGTGCGTCTCCACATCTTCCGTTAACAACAGAACTAAATATTCCCATAATAGTAAATGTAACTGAAAACAACTTTATGTCAGAACCAGTACTTTCAGACACTGAATCATCAAGGCTTCTTTCAGCAGCATAGAAAACGTTCGCACAAGTTGTGTTTTTGGAAAATTTTTCTGCTCGTTGAAGAAATACTTCCTCCCATTTTAGGATATCCTCTTGTTCTTCATCATCGGTGTTTTCTTTCAGGTAATAA
Organism: Phenganax stokvisi; assembly: GCA_025400075.2. NCBI lineage: Eukaryota > Metazoa > Cnidaria > Anthozoa > Malacalcyonacea > Clavulariidae > Phenganax > Phenganax stokvisi. Next base: position 2,597 of record JAODVQ020380270.1, on the reverse strand, counting down.
ACCATTCTTAAAGCATTCGTAGCAGCTAAATTATCAGGCGTTGCTTTGTTGCCAAATGTGGCGTTGAAATTATCAAAGAGCGTTCTTCCATTAGACATAAGAAATGAGTCATTTCCTAAAACAGTTTTCGTACGTTCTACGATGGTTTTCAAATTCTTCTTTTGGTAATCAAATATTTGTAATGGATTGACGGAGGCGCATGAGTTGTTTCCGCGAAAGCAAAACTTTTCATAATTTTGTATTGCTATGATACTTTCGTGTAAATCTATCATTTCAGCCAAGCATTCTCGAGACAACACTGATTTGTTGTACTTTGGTAGCACAATGATTTCCTCTTGCCGAAATTCTAGCTCAAATCCTGAATCTCTTGCTTTAATTAAATCTCGTGATGCCTCGCTTCCTTCAGGCAAAAACAGATGTTTCACTCTGTCCTCAACGTCCAATGTGAAAAATCCAAACGTTAAAGCAATTGCGAGTGAAAGTGTAAGGAGTATGACCCGGACTGGTCTTCGTGTGATATACGTCGCGGATTTTTCAAAAATCTTTTCGATCAATGCAACTGTCAGTTTACGGAAGCAAGTCCATTGTTCTGAAAATGGCTGCAGACAATGTTTTGATATTTTCTGGGTGCCATGGTCGATTCTAACATCTACAGCAGAAGCTTTCATATTTCTGTAATTTAAAAGAAAATGGCGAAATGTTGGTTATATACTGCCATTATAAGATTTGATACAAAACTAAAATCACGTCAGATGGTTTAAGCCTTGTGATTGGATTATCGTGGACTTTCTTTTTAATCGTGTTTCAACTGGCTTCAATCTATCGTTGAAATTCTGACATGACTGCAACACAAGTTTAGCGACGCGAATTCTTCAGCTAGATTTAATTACAGAGAGTTTAATGCTGGTTTTGATGAGGAACAATTTTACTGACTGTCGTTGTAAGTGTATATTCTAATTGTTAAACATTATCGTCAAGTTTCCTCAATTCTGTACTCCCTACTCGATTTCATCAATTTTACATGAGGCGAATAGTTAATGAGGCTGTCATTAATAGCGACAATCGGTGGACTGTAACTGCACAGTTGCCAGTTTTAAACAATTTACTAGGCCTTTCGACTTGTCTTCTCTACGCCCATTTACACGGGCGATTTTCGATGCGATTTTTCTCGTGTTGAACGATGTGAAAGAGTGGCTAAGAGGCGAATATACTTGGTCCAACGATTTTGCTAATGCATTCGCCAGTCAACCTACTCGATCACATACGCTATGAGGAGAAATATCGCAGCAAAAATCGCCCGTGTAAACGGGTCTTTAAGTTTTTATGATAGATGATTGCGTGGTAGTTTTAACATTTTTCTCGTTGCGTTTGGTTGTGATAGAGAATTCTTCAGCAGTTGTTGGCGGTGACTTCACATCGCATGCAAGTGAGATCACTATGAAAAATGTTGAGAAAGGCAGAGATAGGATTTTTTGTGAAATGAGTTGAAAGTAACACCTTGATATTAGTGATATGGTGATACGCTATTGGCCTATTTACACGAGCGATTTTTGCTGGGATATTTCTCGCGTTGAAGAGTCGAGTGAATAACTAATGAATATGCTTGATGGCGGAAATAAGCCAAGATGGCGGAAATTGAAGCCTGTTTTGTAGGTATGATCCAGGCCCCTACTCAGAAATTCCGTCTGTTTTGTAGGTAACGCCCCTACGCGGAAATTCGCTAAATTCCGTATCAGAAAATGGCTCGTTACTCGAGCTAAAGGCAAGAGTCGTAATTTCGGTCTGTTTTTTTTTCGCGCAAGACGTAGTCTCCCGCGCGGTCACTCTTAATTTTGACCAATCCAATCAAATCGTGAACGCATGTGATTACTCATGATTATCTCATTGGTGTTCAGCGGCGTATTTGACTTCCTGCTTTCTTCCTCCCTACTCGGTGGTTCAATCAGTCATACTCATAGCTCTCTGAGGATTTTGTTATAGCATACAGTAAAGAAACTGTTGCGATGGCGGCCACGCTTTTTTCGCACAAATCTGCAGCTGCTCCTTGGAAATCAAGCTTCTTCGCACAGACTTCGTGCAAAAACGATTGTTCACTGCACGAATGCGATAGGGCTTTGTACAAATACGGCGCTTCTCCTTAGAAAACTAGCTGCTTCGCACAAGTAAAGAACTTCTTAGAAGCTCTACTGCTTCTTCGCACAAATATACTGCTTCTCCTTGATAAAGCAAACCTTTTCCGTACAAATATGAGTTTTCTTCGCGCTAAAATAAACCTTCTCCAGGCAAATGAACGAAATAAAGGCACCACTGTTGACTAACGTACCTTAAACACAAGATTCAGCACTACAGTTGGGATGGGCGATACCAGCTTTTTCAAATCGATACGATACCACTTTGATACCAAGGCTTTTCAGCAGTATCGATACCAAATTTCGATACCGCTACCAGTAAATATGAACGCCGCGGCAAACATCTACGGAATTGTTTTGTGACGGTAACAATACTATACCATAAAGGGCATTAATTAATACTTCGCTCCAAACATGAAGTTACATAATCACGCCCACTAAACTTCCCAACTTATAATTGAATAATTT
>JAODVQ020380161.1:0-11304 GCA_025400075.2 Phenganax stokvisi | reverse complement strand
TGTTTTATAGTACAAAACTAAATGGTCACAGTGGGCTACAATGAAAGATTGCAATATCACTCCACTTGTACTAAATCCTGCTTTTATGTAACAGAAATAGCTACACTATACATAGCTAACTTCAAGTTTGTGAAATCTGAAAACGTTCAATTCGACGGAAAAGACCTCTCCATCATTGTGTACATAGTTATTGTATCATTTCACATAATTCTTCTTATTGTACGAATTGTGAGCATGCGGAAATGAGTTTTGGATCAGGCGAGGGAGCCTGAACATCAGAAAGTGGCCAATGGTGACAGTTCCGTTATATACACACATTATACAGTACACTACCTCATAACAGGCAGTATTGAACAGGTTCTAAATAATTCAATAGTGTATTAATGTTTATAGCTATTAGGTGAATTATGTATGGATGAAAACCTGTAACTATTCAATCTTTAACATCACTGTGTGCATAATTGCTTCTCTTTCATGATGTGTAGGTGTTGCAGCTGATGAATATTCCATTACCAGGTACGTACATCCTATATATGATCGCACAGACAAAGGGGGGAACAATGATTGGCTTTTTTGTGTTGTTTGTATAGACTCAAAGTGGAATATGTATATGGTGTCTTGCATTTGGAGTTACTGTCCTTCAGTCTTCTTACATAGAGTTTCACTGTAGAATTTCATTGGTGTATACACCGGTCTTATGAGATAACCAATATGCTACAATATTATTATGCACACTAGTAATGTTGATTACGCTACCTGCATAGTGCATGTAAGTATACACGTACATTGCAACTCACCAGCTCTGGTAGCTCAGTGATAGAGCACTTGCCCAGTCTGCATAGTGTCATGGGTTAGACTTCCATCCAGAGCAGTTGAGTTTTCATTTGCTAAAAGGAGTTGTTGTTATGTTATTTGTGAATTTGCCTTGCCTTGCTTCATCTCATTGATTCATGCATAAGCAAGATGGACATGCACAATAAATAAGATGTGTCCTCTCCACACAGGATTGGTCCAGTAATTTCATCAATTGCACCGTCCCCCACTCTTTCCTCCTCTTCCCCCTCTACCACCACCTCCTCCGCTCCCTCTCCCTCTCCGGTCATATCACAATTCCTGCGTTATGTGCAACCCTATGAGCTGTATATTCAGATCACAAAGATGGAGCTCTTTATTTGTGAGTACAGTGGATCCCTGCTTAATGGGCATCCCTCCATATCAGACACCTCGATACTGAGAAAAATACATACAATGTTTTCCAACATGCTACCAATCAATACATTCATAACCTTAGAAGTGTGTGACATTTAAAGGCGGTATCCCTGACTCAAAGTTTTGATGAGAGTGTACAATTCCTTCATCCGTGTGTACATATTATATAGTGAAATCTGTGCTAGTGGTCACCTGAGTAATATGGTCATGCCTCTGTATTATGGTCACAAGCTGGAGACCCGACAGTAGCTGTACAATAGCTTGCTAACAATATAATACAGCCACCTGTCTAATCAGGCCAACTGAAGCTGACCCGAGGATGACCAGATTAGACAGGTTTAACTGTAGCAACTTAGCATTTTCAGGCTGCTACAATTTCTTTATATATTATAGATGAATATACATTCTATCATACTGCATACCTCTCTACATAATGTGTATTACTAGATACTACAGAGGGAGGATATTATAATCTGACAGTGGGTGACTACCCCACTCTGATGTCCCTACCGTCCACTGAGAGTTTCAACCAGAGTGACAACACCATCAACTACACCAAGTCATACCAGTATGATGACAATAATGGGACCACCTCCGACTTTGTCTTCTCTGTGAGTCATAAGCCCCATTTACATGGACATCTTAAACTGGCTTTGAACCCGATTTAACTTAAAGTGGTTTATGTGTAAACGGTCTAAAAAGGTTTCCAAACCACTTTGTTTCTACACATTTCTAATACTAAACCGGTTTAGGAAGTGTATGTGTAAACAGCACATGGTTTGTAAACCGGTTTCTGAACCAGTTTAATTATAGACAGTCTACTATATGTTTACTAGGGCCTAAGAGATCAATATTACATATGAGAAAGGGTCTCCAGTCTTAGTCTTTTAAGTGTCCTCTTTCAGAGACAATAAAGTATGCGAGAGGTTGAAATGGTGGGAACTCTCTCAATTTTCTTGTTCTATCTTAAGCCCCACTTACACTGACAAAATTAAACCACTGGTTTGGAAGTCATTTACAAACTATGTGCCGTTTACACATAAATTTTCTGAACCAGTCAAAAGTGTGTAAAAACAAAGTGGTTTGGAAACCGGATTAGACCATTAAGTACGAATCGGGCTTTAGTAGCAATTCCGAAGTTTGGTGCTACTCTGCCTACACTGTTGTGTTGTAGTTCATATTGACACTGGAGCCCACTACTACTGATCAGATGTGGTACATATCAAAGTTTACTCACAGAAACAGGAGTTCCGACTCCAACTCCACCACGACCACGTGCTCCTTCCATTACTCGGGGATTCCTTCTGTCCACTCTCCATCTGATCTCAGCTATCACTGCTGTGAGTTATAGGATAATATAGTGTAGGAAGAGGAGGAAGAGGTGGAGGAGGAGTTCCCTTATATGCAATGTTGGCATTTCCGTAATTTTCATATGTATTTCAGAAGAACTACGTACTAGGCCGAATGAGTGTACTAAGGAAATGTGATGCGTAGGCTCTGAGAAAACCCTTAGTGCCCATGTACTATATACGTATGTACATGAAAATTAAATTTTGATCTAACCATAAAGAGCTACAGTACATCTTTGCTCTACAGTTTACCATTTGTTTCATGTGAATAGCATATTCTATGGCGGTGTTATAGAAATAAACGCAGAGGACCTTTACGCAATAGGGAGTGTTCATTAGAAATTCTACTTCATGTGAAAAATTTTATGGGTAGTAAAGCACAGAGAAAGTGTATACGTGTATATAAATAAGGCCTATTAAAAAGTATGCGGACAATTGCCACAATAAGAATGTCTTCAACTAGTCTTTGGCAGCTTGTTAAGGTCGCCATGGAACAGTAAACGGAAGTATAGCATACATAATTTCAAAAGTTACTCTTGACAAGTTAACATTCGTTGAAAGTGTGTCACTCCAAGTTACTTAGGCGCATATATTAGTTTGTGGTAGCTTAAATTTATAAAGTAACTTCACTCTATGTTAAAAGTTACTTGTTAGTATTAAGTAAGTTTAAAATTACATTACTTGCATCATAAGGACAAAAGAGACACGTTCATAGTATCATCTCATTGGAGGCTATACTACTGTAGCTACTGTACATACTGTATGTACATATACAAGGTATATACAATAGACTGACTGATGACATGGCACAGCTGGTGTATTGTTGGCAAGGTAGTCTGACTAAACATGTACTCATTACTCTACTGCGCATGATCTTGAAAACCACAACCAAAACACTGCATTTGTTCAACGCTATAAATAAGTGTTTTAACCGAGGTCTAATGGGAGCCATGGTGGCTCAGTGTCGGCTCAATAGCCACAAGTATGGCATCCCCAGACCAGCTGGGTGTGGATGGCCTGTATGTCAGGCGGAGTTAACACAGAGTAGCTCATCTGCTCCAGACCCACGACAGCCTGCAGGTGTCGTGGTCTCTGGTTCAGATGTGTCACTCCATGCCGACTCCACTCGAACTGCCGGCACCTCACCTGCCTGGTCTGCCCTTTTGATAATCAATTCACCATTGAGTATATTATTAGTTCATACTAAATAGATACTGTGTACTTCATATTAAAGGAAGTGTGGCAGCATACGTACATATAAAGGCTATTTTAGTACAAGTGGAACAAAATTGCATTCTTTCACTGTCTCCCATTTTTCTTGGTTGGTTTGTTCTATCTTTAGTAACTTTTCTAAATTTAGCCCTTACGTATAATATACTGCTACAATTGAAAACAGTGTTCACTATAACAAGGTTCTACAGTATGTATGTGTGTACATACATACAGTAAAGGCATAAGCGTGTAAACCATCAACACTGATCTCTAGGACTTCCATAGCCTAGAAGAAGGCTTTCCTCTCATAAAACTGTAAAACCTTGGATTAAGGGTTAGACTGGTACTCCAGTACTGTACGGCAGAGTATGAAGTAATTTTGCTACCAAGAACAGGCCGGCTTGCTTCCAATACCTGGGGTTTGAAACCCACTCCCTGCCATTCGGAGCTATCTCCATCCTGTGGGTGCAGCATTGATGCCTTCAAGATTGCTCATTACCATGTATATCCATGTACATACATAGATTGCCTTGTGTCTAGATTGCCCTGCGTCTAGATTGCCTGCGTCTAGATTGCCCTGTGTCTAATACAAGTCATTAGTGTACCTAACGACCATTAAACTATTTAATAGTTGTATCGATACAAACACAGATATGTATATTGCTGTATTACTGGACTAGCTATTACTGTACATACATACTTGCATTGTAATATGTGTGGTTACTACCTGTGTACACGATACCATATATTAATTGTATGTATGTAGGTTGTATCAGTATTACATATGTACATTGTTTCTTCTGTGCTATGTGACGGTGTCCTTGTACTAAGTATTCAGCAGTATTACATAGTTCTCATCTGTTATGATATTCATGTCTGATATCCTGATATTAATGTACATACTAGTACTACATAGCAATCAGTGATGTACTACATACAGTAACAGTGTAGTTGTCATCTGCACAGTGGTGTACTGTTAGTAATATCCTCCTCCAGAGAGGGCTGTAACATATGATTAAAGCACTAATTAGATAGTATTACACCTCTGATCAGTGGAACTCTCTACTATAGCAGCAGTTCTTTGATGATGTAGTCTGGTCATATACTACACTGGGACAATAACTTGATTATTGCTATCCCAATGAGCCACCCATGCGTACAAACACCAGATATTATATGTTGTGGACTGCAAACAGTATATATTCTAAGTAAGCCAACTATATTATAGCCAATTGTGCAGGTCTAGGAAAGGGGGCTGAGACACAGCACACACGCGGATGCCAAGCGAGAGATGAAAACACTCTTTGCTAATTCTCAGAGGCATAATATCACCCACTCATAGGCATATCACCCACTCAGAGGTACTAAAACATCTTAAGAAGAGCAGAGGTAGTCCGCTTAAAACCATAGACCATATGAGATGAAGTGTGAGCCAAACAATGTTAAACTATCTGTTGTGTAAATATATAAATCAAACGCTTTATGTGCTAGCTACTGACAGATATACCACCCACTGAGAGGTAAAAGCCATCTGGAGAAGAGCAGAGGCAGTCCACTATGAGCAGACCATGATAAATAGCCTAACATTCTTCTTGTATATACATCATTGTATATCATTGTATATACATAACTATACATATAAAACTATAACTCTTTTCATGCTAGCAACAGACTCATTAGATTGTGTTATTGTCTAATAGCTCTTTTACAATAGGTCTGGTCATTACATAATAATACTTGGAATGCTGACCTGTGGTTAACATTGTATCATATTGTGTAAATTAGCTTGCTACAGTTGTAGACTCATGTAATTTAACAAAGACATGAAATAATGCTAAATGTAATATTTGTTAAATTACAGCATCTTTGTCCATACATTATTGAGGATAACTTTGTTAGCTAGTGTATATACATAGTGACTATGATAGCAGCTGTAGTAACACAGTGTGCCACACCTTAAGCTGTACACTCCATTGGGTGGAGCACTGTGTGTAAAATAATAAAGTAAATGTCTGTGCAAAGAAACTTACAAATATTTTTCTGAAATTTTACAATAAACTCTCTAGTAAATTCTCTAGTAAACTCTCTAGTAAACTCTCTGAATTGAGGAGACTGTGGTCTTGTCCTCTCTTCGGAGGCTGTCCTCTTTCTTAAGTAGGGGACAATTTAATGAAGGCAGATAGAGTGTCCTCTCCACACAGGTTCCTATCCTTCTATATAACTGTCTGGTCTTTCTCCTTATGGGATATCTGTTGCAGGCCAAGGAATACACTATCTAAGTATCGGAGTGTCAGCCAATGTTTACAATAGTGGGGAGGACACTTTCCACCGGGAATATACACATTATACATAGTACACCTGCAGGTCATGCAGGTTTTGAGTAGAGTACCAAACCTGTAACTATCTTGAACTACACAGTTACGTAGCAATGCCAAGTACATAAGTGTCACTCGTGTGCTGGGAGCTCTCTGCCGAACACCAGGGCCTGAGTGGCATTGGTATTTGTCCAGAACGTAGTATAGGCACTGCTAGCTGCGCAGCTTCTTGACCTATAGCGGAATGTATGTGCTTGTACATAGTTGTAGTTACTTACTGGGTGCTGTACCTGTCCATGACAATTGGAAGTATGTGCCATACACTGACAGTATATTATATAGCTATAAACTTTCCTAACTGTAACTGTATGGAAGCCTAAGAAGGTCACACACCAATTCACAAAACTACTTTTTCCAAGTTCGGCTCTTTACAAATTGTTGTTGCAAAAGGTATGTAGAGTAATTGTCCTGAGTAGACTTTTGTGTGATATGTGAGTGTATTGTCATAGTGGCTTTGCCTTGATGTGATATCCATCTGTGTTACCTGTTTCCTCACTTATTGCACCTGTAAGACGTATGATAGGGTAATACACTGTAAGACGTATGATAGGAAAATACACTGTAAGACGTATGATAGGGTAATACACTGTAAGACGTATGATAGGGTAATACACTGTAAGACGTATGTATGATAGAGTAATACACCGTAAGACGTATGATAGGGTAATACACCGTAAGACATGATTGAAGTGTGTCCTTTGTAGAGAGGTTTTCCTAGCTTAGAGATTTCTTTTAAGGAGGTTGGTTTGTTGGATATACACCTCTGAGTCCATCATTCCACAGTATTTGATGTAATGAAATTCTATAAACTAGTATTAATAGGTTATATTGCCATGTAATGCAGGGTGACTCCCCTCATCATCCAATCTCTCCTCATATGAAACGTACTCACATTTTTCTCATACCTGACTTGTGGGCCTACAAAGCCTAAGCACTCTGATAATATGTGGCACCCACGTTTTTGAACATGTCCTATATATGTCTCATAGGAGCTAAATGTATTCCTCCCACAAGTATTATAATTATTCTTATTTGCAAATCGTAGAATAGGGTTGGCCTATAAAACTAACATCCCGGGTAGCCAGCCAGCATCCAATTGAAGAAGGTTATATTGTTGTATACAGGTCCAGTTGTGTTATATGCTCTCACTCTCTCCTCTACCTCTATATCGCTCTCCTCACCTCTTCCTCAACTTTTCCTCTTCCCCTTCTCTCTACCCCCAAATCTGGTTAAAACTTTCTCCTCCTCCCCCTTCGTTCCCTCTCCTGCTCCACACAGCTGATATCAGGTTCAAAGGTGATTGTGTAGACAAGATAATGTCAGAGGTTCATTTCAAGGGACTCTTGATACAAGCCTTTCAACTCAACAACAAGACACCTTCAAACAGTGAGGACAGTAGTACAGTGGATATTAATAATCATGTGCATCATATCTTGGATGGATAAGTATACATAAAGGCCATCATACACGAGGGAACTTTGTGTTTTTTCAAGCTTGCAGGCAACATTTTGTATTGACATACAAGACCAGACAACGTGTTGCTTATGATGTATATACTTAATACTTAACCCACTGCTCCAGTTTATGCATGTATACATCAATATAGTCAGGAAATAGTAATAGAATGAAATGAAATAGTATCCTATGATACAAGAAGACTCTAACCTACTGGCCCATTCTTCAAGGCTAGGTGCCCATGAAGAAGACTCTATACCACTGTGGCGGTCTACGTTGTTATGTATAAAATGATATTTTTATATGTTAGGTTTTGATAAACCTCTTGCAATAGTGATCTAACGCATTTCATCTCTCTCTTTATCTTTTCAAATGTACAGCTTATGTGGACTGTGCAGCTAAAAGCCACAATAACTCTGTTGTAAGTTCAGTAATCATACTATGGATATGTCTTAGTCTGTCCGGCCTGTATGTTGTTTTATTCAGTGTCTATTGTTGCCTGTTGTAGTGGCACACTGCAGCCTATACTGTATTATATCTCTGCATACATCTATGCATCAGCATTTACCTATGTATTTCACATTCCACATGATTATACCCTGCCTCTTTTTCTCTTTTTTTCATGCCCCACTCTTCCTCCTACTCCTACTCCTCCTCCTCTTCCTCCTCCTCCTCCTCTTCCTCCTCCTTCTCCTCCTCCTCTTCCTCCTCCTCCTCCTCCTCCTCTTCCTCCTCCTCCTCCTCCTCCTCTTCCTCCTCCTTCTCCTCCTCCTATTCCTCCTCCTCCTTCTTCTCCTACCTGTCCCCAATCTTTCAGATAAATCTAGTAGTAGGAACAGTGGTAGGAACCACCATTGGAATAGCTCTAATAATAATTATAGTGACACTAGTAATAAAGAGAGTCAGTAGAAATGTAAGATGGAGAGGTTATAACCTTCTCGATGACTGATCTCATTTGTTGTGTGTGTGTTCTTATTTATTTTTGGTTGAAGGATAATAAGATGGACATTTTAAATTCTGTATATTATTATTATGTGGAATGGTAGAAGAACAATCATCCATCACAGACTATGTAAACATCTTCACCACTGTACTATATAGGGTCCTTCAAAGTACACTAATAAAGTACGACTACTCTTACCACAAAAGGGCTCTGACCTCTCTGCTAATATAAGCACCATGCTGATTGTGTGATCCATGTGCTACTGTATATTTATGTGTACGATATCTCAGCAGAATATTGTAATTGCTCATTAATGGAGCAATCTTGTGTTTGTATATACTAGATGGGAAGATGATATAAGGGGTGTAGGCGGAGCTCCTGACCTGGTAACTAGGGCCCCATAGTTACTGTAAAACTACCTATTATACTATTTACACATATCTCTGTAGTAGATGTTACTATGGAGGTGGTATGTGAGCTATTTGAGGAAGTGAAGCCAGGAAAAGGAACTGGTGATTGAGGAGGAGAGCATGGTGTGGTTGGTGATGTCTGGTTTGAAGTGGTGTGGAGGAGTGGATATATACAGTCTGTGTTGGAGTGTTTGTACAATAGCTACTTAGTGTGTTAGGTTTCCCTTAGCTCTATCACTGCTTCATCAGATTCCATTCAGGTTTCTTGTTCACAAGTAACACATTGTATGGTTACCTCTGAAGAGCTGTAGTGCACTATGGGCTCTCTCTTCTTCAACTCATTCAGAAACACTAAATTGTAGGGGGTTTCAAATAGGGAAACAGTGCTCTCATTTTGTTATGTATATCTCTTCTACAGTGGCATGTTATTGTGCTGAGCCAGAGAGGTACTACAAAGGTCATTATTTAAGGTCCTTGTCTACTAAAGAAGTAGTGTCCCGATCTCGGAGGTTAATACATTAATGTAGAGCTCTTATATTTGTGTCCCTTGTAAGGTGGCTATGCCCTACATCAGCATTATTTCAGAGATACAAACAGTGTGCGATTGAAGCAAAGTTCATAATTTGCTGTGCGGTCTATGCTGCATACTTACAATCCAATTTTATTCCTCACGGTACGATGTGGCACAGCAATAATATGTTATTCCCCTTGTGCGTAGCTATGTTACATGCAATAATATTGTGAATTCATGTGAATTCAACATAACGGTTCATCACACTTAGCATTTTAAAGTGTGCATGTCATATCAGTATGGATTTTAGAGGGATCTGGGTTAACCTTGACTTATCTTTGTGAAACAATGATTATATTCATTGTTTTATCTAGCTCCAAGACAGTAATAGTCTCAAATCTATCTAATTGCATCATAGACCTACCCACCTAAGTTAATTATCCTAGTACAGTAAAGCTCCTAAGAATGGCTATAAGGAGGTGGCTCTCCTGACCTCCTGGGGGAGGGAACTCTTTTGAGAGTCTAGATGTTCAAATTGGGGCACTGCTGGTATGTATCATCTCTTTGGGTGGAGAGGTATCACTCTATGGAGGGTATATACACTATTAGTGAGACTTAACTGCATCTCCTTTTTATAGTCACATTCTCAGTCACTCCTTCATTGTGCACTTCATTAGTGTAGCAACTCCCACCATAATGTATTGTAGATATTGTAGACTATTGTGACTTGTACTAAGGTCAGTTGGTGATATGGGGCAACAGGGTGTCTGATTCATGGTCAGTGTGTGTTGGATTGTGATTGGTTATTGTTTAATCTACCTCCACTCTCTTCTCACCCTCCACTGCCAACACACACTAGCACACACTATACCACAGTATAATATACACCAGACACATTGGCCACAATAACATACACTTCTCCGTGGTGTGTGTGAACTCAACTGTGGAGTCAATTTTTCCATCACAATACCTAGAGCTTGTGGCTAAGTATACATAATAACTATAGAGGAATGGTTTAACATTGTTTGCTGGTGCTATGTGTATGCATGCATGCATCATACGTGCATGTACTTACTGCATATTATAAAATGAAAATGATAAGAATAAGCATGCTTAATGCCCATTGTTTAGAGGTTCCACTGATAATAAAGGGTGAAGCACACTATTTATAACTGTACATGGATTACAGAGTGTCCACTATCCGGAGGTGTTTCATTTATCAATGGTGAGGGGGAGAAATAGGCATGTGCAGGGGCCATATAGACCGCAGTTCAAAAGGACACACATAACACGATGACACACACATGCACACACAATATTATCGCCACACATCATTCCCACGTGTCTATTGGTGCCTTAGCACACAGCCTGTCAAAGAATTGCAGGACACTCGGGCTGTATGATGTAGGTAGGTATGCACATGTTATGGCAACAGATATGCTAGAGGAACATGCAAACTATTCAAGCTTCAGCCTGACACTTTTGTCATCAGGTGTCAAGTAACAATGCATTAATAATGAACTTACATTCTCTGATCAAAAGCTGAACACTCATCAACATAATGACTATTATTAGTATCTACCCATAGTAAATAAATGACATACAGGATGAGATGAAAAATAATAATGAATAATAGTTGTTACAAAAATTGATTGTGTCGGGTCAAAATCAAGAAATAACTGTTTAAATAATAATAATCTCTTTCAAACCAACAAAAATGTAGTAATAAAGTGTTATGGTGATGATCCATTAACATTAACCGCTGGGTGTGGTAATAATTATAGGGGTTATAGAAAATGATGATTATTATAATAGTCATAATACCGTTATTGCTCTCTGA
>JAODVQ020379943.1:0-11305 GCA_025400075.2 Phenganax stokvisi | reverse complement strand
CATGGATAGATTTATTCGCTTTCAAAATTTGAAAAATCGCGTCGCGTTGCCGAATTGCGTCCGGTGTGTGTCGGCCTTTACAATTACTCCCATGGCCAGCAAAATATTCACTAGTGACCGAACGAATGTGGAAGTACAGAAAAAATTCTTTAATTGAGTTTTGAAACACTTTAATTCATTAAATTGCACAGTGTTTTCCCCTGCTTAAAGCATTTTTGCTCTAGTCAGACCTCAGGCTACCAGCACACAGTATTTTGACAGAATATTGTGAAATTTATTTTTTCCAGAATAAACTGAAAACCTCAGCACAAACAGAGTGCAAGTTTCATTCCAGACAGAAACTTACTTTTTCTACTTCGTCTTCACTGGAAATATCAAGTGAAAGAAACATGACAGCATGTGGAATATTTTGATCATTCACTTGATCACTCTTTCTTTGTCCACTGATTAACTTCAATAAATGATTATCATTTGGAGAGAAGCTATTGATGGATGGAAATTGAGACACTGTCTGGGGAGAACGCTTCTGAATCTTAAGTGTCACCTGAACATAGAAACCAAATGAGTTAGAATAAAGCACTAGCCCTTCTAGTGGCAACAGAAACAGCACAATGCACATATCCTGGTTACAATTCCATAAAATATGGGTGGTTTGTTTCAGAAAACAGCAGATTTTAAATAAATTAATGCAGATTTTTTGTAGACCATTTATTTAATAAACAGCCAATTACCAAACAGTCCTGCTAACGAAATTGGGCTATTTGCCAGGCTGAAACTGACATAAGCCATTTTGGTAGGAGGAACACTTGTTTGCAAGCTAAATACGTTGTCTTGACATGTACCTAAAATTTGTACTTTTTTAGGCCAATTCAAAATTTACATAAAACTTCATGTGGTTCAGCAAAAACAAACTAAGGAACAAATTCTTCTCCAAAACATGCTAATTCAAATGAATGTTGCTACCTGTGAAGTGGTTTCTTTGCTAGCCCGATTACCCAGCTGACCAGTTGATGTGGAAAAACTTTGACCCAGCAAACTAAGAACCCCCTTTGACTTAACCAGGATCCCCATGGGCTAGCCCAGTTTACATGTAAGCCAAAGTTATTTTGTAAGTGAATTTGTAATGAAGCAAGGTACCTTAGTTATCTGAGCCAGCCCGGCTAAATAAGGTTATGCAAACAGCTCCTAACACCGTAGGTCTCAATAAATCAGCTTCCTCTTGTGCAGAGGCAAGGGGGTTGACCTTCAATAATTTCAGACATCAAAATATATTCATACTACTCACAGTTGGGTAGCTAAAATTCTACTTTCACTTCACCAAGTATTACCTCATCGAGTGGCAAATAGGCAATATATCTCCTTGAGCAATGCATTCTACTTTGTCATTCTACTTTTCCAGGCAACACCAGACAATTCTACTAAACATGACGAACCTCTTGCCATTGCTATGAGTGAGCTCTGAGCACTACGAAAAGTACCAACTAGTGTTCATAGATACCTCCATAGATCCTGGAATAGCTCCTAACATAGCATTGACATTATTGGTGTTTAACTCTAATCCATTCAATGCCAAAATGATATCACCTAGTAGGAAAATGTTTGGATTAATTTTGTGTTCAATAAGCTGCCGGCAGGGCATGCACTGCCAAAATAAACTGGGACAGTAAATACTGTAGGTCATTGACCAGTCACCATTTCAACTACTCCATATCTAACATTTTTGTCACAATACATTTGATACTCACCAATTTCCAGTTGATGTGAAGCAATTGCTGGTCCTGTTGGTGAGAAACCTGCAATAATAATTCTTGAATCTCGACCATACTCTCGAAGAAAACTTAGTTCATCTCTGTCATTGGCAGCCAAGGATTTTGAACTCAGTGGGATAATACCAAGTACACTCTCCAGGTCATCCCTCTTGTAAGGACCAATTCTTGGTGGATTGACACGAAGCTTGACCTCACGTTTAATATCTTTCTCATCGAGTTGTTCATCACATTGCTGCAACCCACCATTATCTGATGTCTTCTTTGTCTTCTTCATTCGTGGAATAAGATGAAATAACTTATTGCCAGACACACGCTTATCTTTGCCCACATGGCCGCCATTTTGTTTATCTAATTGTGTTGTTTTAGCCGTGGAATGTCCCAAACTGGGAACGTACTGCTCCACGTAAAATAAATCACCTTTGTCTTGTATTTCTGATACCCATGGAGCCTTTTCATAGCTAAACAAATCGCAATGTTATTTATCAATAACTACACTTATCAAAATACCATTTAGTTATTTACTGTACGTATAGTAAATGGCCATAAAAACTATTGGGTACGATTTTCAGTCAATAACTTTGTATTTAAGTACAGTTTTAGATATTAGTAAAAAAAAACAGCGCTTATTATTTCAAATAGCTTGTTTAACCTCGCACGACTTGACGCATGCTTAGACATCCTCAGTATTTCACATCAATTCGCGTGGAAATACAGTCAGAACTAGGACTATGGTTTGATACATTTAATAAATTCCACAATTGTTGTTCAACCTTATCAAAATTGTTTCGTTTTCAACCATGATAAGATACATAATAATCAATCTTACACCATAGTACCATAGAAACGACTTTTGGTACTTGCGCGGGTTCACGCGCGATAAACACGCATGATGGTGGGTGACACATGGTGTGGTTATACGGTAGTGATGGTTATGGTATGGAAGACAATGTATTCTCCAAGGAAACTTTTTTTGGAGGAGCATATACAACAATAATAACATTGAGTGTTAAAAGTGTGTGTAAAGTATTTTTGTTTGATTAAACAACGTGTTTGAATAATTTCTTAGATCTGATCGTCATGTTACTGATGTTAGTGGCTGTAAAATATTGTGGTCGAGATTGACCTGACTCATTTTTTCCTCTTGGCAGTCGTGACTGTACTGAATGGAAACCATCTATTAATATTTCAGCATGAATTTCACAGATTTTTTCTGAATACATAAACGAGTACAATCAATGACAATTGGCAATGATATGCGGTAAGGTCAGTTCCAAATAACACATTTCATTGGTTCATTCATTCGTTCCAAAAAAGATTTTTTAGCCCTCCGATTGTCAGTTGCCCTGTCAAACCCTCTATTGAACGGAAAGTACTGCATGACTGTGATGATGACGTACCTGCGTAAAAGATGATTTCTTGTTTCGCGAAGCTCTTTTCTTCGCGAACGTTTTTTCGGCGTAGGCCAACGTGACACGTAACTCCTGGGAATTCTCTCTGGCATAGTTGAAGAAAGTCTTATCCACACGATTTATTCATTGTATTTTCCTAGTTTCCAAATTATTTCTCATGAATTCCTAACATGGGAAGAAACAAATTTTGTTGATGACGCTCTCCTTCATGACAAACGTTTAACTTGTCATTTGTGAAGGGAAGAATCTTAACATATCCGTTTGCAACAATGATTTGGTCATCTTTAATCAGCGAAGCATCAATGCCTTCGGGCTTATTTCAAGCAAGCCAGCATGCATCTATCAAACTATTGCAGTCACAGCGTAGCCACAGAATAGGTTACAGATATGGAAAAAAGGTCAAAATGTACAGAACACGGTGAGACAATCGTTGGAGTCAGTGAAGGAAGCATGGTTATGATATTACAAATACTGCGAGTTCTGTAATCAAAACTGAGGTGCTATGACAGAATTCCATTGATCAATAGAAATCAGAGAATTTGCATTAGCATACGTTAACATGATTTGCTTGCCATTTTCAGCAATTTTAACACTGCTGGAGCAACCTGCCGTGCTATAACTCACATGTTTAGAAAACAAGTGAGTCATTATTGCTGTACGCCTTTTCTTGCAGTTTTCCACTACCTGGCTTAAAAATTATTAGAATAAATGTGCGATCGTGTCCTCTGCTCTTTGTTAAGTAAATAACCAAATAATACTCAGATTTTGTTGTCGAAGTTCAGCAAACACCTCAGTATCACAGAAATGGTCATAATCTCTGCTTAAATACCGATGACAAAAATACATCCTTTGTTTTGCAAGGGATGTGTCTTTACTGTCTTATATGCACAAATAACAGCTGATAGCTTGGTCATCTCTTTCCCATAAATTACGAAATCGAGACAAGGTAAAAATAACTGTCAAAGGTGGAAGGCAGAGCTAAGATTACCGTCTTTTTTGCAAATGGGGTTGAAGATGTAATCATGTTTGCCCTGATTTTATGGAAATGCGAATGCCACATCCTTGGTTTATCTTTTGCTTTTTGACTCATCAGTTGCTTTTAATTTATGGGCACATAATGGATTGCCAATGCATCCTATTGTAAATCTCAGTTAACTGAAAACTTAGATTGCATTCCACGAGCATACAACAAACTTACAAAAAATACGGTTGTACTAAATTTGTATTTTCAAAAACTGTGTTCAGCACAACCGCGACACGGCACAAGATTTCTTATTATGCTCATTAGACCACCAGAGGCGAGGTGTACACTTCTTGACTTGCTCCAAGACCAAGTGTGACCAAGTCCCTCTCTTTCAATGCCGACTCACTTTTCTGTATATTGGCTGAATCAGCATTGCGCATTTCAAACACAAGTGCATGGGTCTTGGTGAAGAGAGAATTGTGGGAAATCTCAACGTGATCTAACCGAATTGCAACTGAATTTAGAGACCTACAGCTAATCTACTGGCCGCCCCTGCTTATTACAACCCGCAACAAGAATGGAGTAATGTCTAACATGTGCAGATTATAGCGTAAGAAATATATGATAAATTACTTCTAGCCCCATCGAACAAGCTGTCCTAAGCCTCGTCATGCGGCGTAAATAAACATTCATGAAATTAGAAACACCGCAAAGCGACCATAGATTTGTAGTGTTATTACGATTTTTCTCGTGGAAATGATCGAAGCGGTTTATTCTACACGACACCATCGTTAAAAGAACTGAAAAATCTGAACTACGGTAAAACAAACTTTACATCGATCTTCGCAGCGCACTCTTCAATGTGAGTAATTAGACTTCGTGCAGGCCGGAGGAACCCTGAGCAAATGATGTAGTTAATTCACCTGCTGATAGTCGGTCACACACCCGAGCATTTTCACATGCATGAAGCACACTTCTTATGTTACATTAAATGAATCACGCTTTTGCTTTTTGGTATTGCCACAACTAGCTATCGCACAGAGCATGGTAAGGATGTTTGTACAAAATTTTCTGCATGGTTTACCTACACTTAGGAGATTGCTTTTTAAAGAAGTTTTATTTCATACCACATTTCTCTCTTACCCGCCATATATATTCATAGTAGTATTATACTGTGTATATGTTATGATTAATGGCAATTTATAGTCTCAAATTAAATTTGCGCATAAGCGTTCAACCAATGCAAGTTGATTTACTTTAACCATAATAACAAATATAATTCTTGCTAATGAAATCGAGTTTACTACATGATTCATGTCTATAGATGCCGTGAAGAAGTTTTCATTCCAACTGGTGTGAGCCAAGACAATGTCCCTTTTTGACACGTACGTTATGCAGTGTTCTTTTGCTGGGCACAACTATATTTTACCTTTTATGGACTTCTCACCAACACAATGCAGCCTTGCACATTTCTGTTGTTCAGTAAAAAATTCGAATGGCTGTTCTTCCAGTAATTTTTTTTTCATTATGAACAGTAATATGCTGATTGCCTCGATTTTCATTCTCAAAGGGAATGTTAATTCCGTATTTTCCTTATTATCCATGCATACACCTTTCTCTTGTAAAGAAATTTTTGACGAAACAAAAGACTGCTTTGTCTTTTAATTTTCCCTCATTAAAGAAATAAGTAGACAAAAAATCCTTCGTCTTTTTACTAAATTTCCCACTTGCATATCTATTATGCAAACAGGCAGTCGTAAAAACAATACTTTTCCCAACAGACATCTATATACAACTATTGCATGTACATTTCAAATTTATACATATCCAGTGCGCTGGACCACGGAGGCAACGGGTGCGCCCGCTGCCTTTTGATTACAAAGATAAGCGGGGCCAGCCTGTGGCCTTTTACTGTTAAAACTAAATGTAAAAAAGATGTAAACGCGGTTTTAGTATTAAATGTGGTTGAAATTCTTTTCTTGATGCGTTGTTAGTAGGGTGCGCTGCTCATGCTGCTGCGGTCATATCGAATTTGCGAAACATCGAAATTTTTGAGTGATCTTGTATAGTTTTTGACATTTTCAAGTCAATAAAAATGATTATTAGATTAATCGTCAAGAAGTGCACTATTTACTTTGTCGATGTATCACTCAAAGCGCAACTCCAGCGATGTTAAGCACTTGAACTCATCTCAGTTAATATAACGACATGACTTTATATAAATGATATTTTTGCAAAGAGATTTCAGGAATAATGTCACGTGTTGAAAGAGTAAAAACATGCAGATAAGAAATACAAGAATACCGCTAATGCGCGGTATTCTTATTCTTCCGCAGTTTTAGATAAATCATTAAGGGTTAATTTATTCATTAATAGGAACCAGAAGGCGTTCTTTAAATAGAAAGTCTAAATTAATTAATGTCACGTAATGATGAAGTAGCTAATACTCCGAAACACTGTTACAATTTAATTTAAAATTTCCATGAGAAAACCTACAGGATCCAGTTGTTCAAAGCTGTGCTAGTGTCAACCCTGGGTTAAAACTTAACCAGCTGTTTATTTTGTGCATTTCTGTATGTCCAGTTTTTTCAAAATATTACAAATAAAGACTTCTTTTTAGATAGATCAGCTTTCTGGAAAAATGTTTTCAAGTTAGTAAACAAGCGGTCAAAAATTTTACTTCAAACTTTTCTTTAAACCAGGGATAACGCTAACCCAGCTTTGAACAACCGACCCCAAGTCGCTAGTTATAAAGAAATTGTTACATTGGGACTTAAAGAGATTACAAATAAGACTAAGAGAAATTTCGTTTTTGAATACATCAAGGGATAGAGCTGGTATAATCATGATCAGGCAAAAAGTAATAACCAAATCAATTAATTGAGTGCAAAATAACACAAGTAAAACGTAGAAGCTTGCATATCCATAGACCGAAAAGACTGCAATTTACACCGTAATTTCTAAAGCAGGGGATCAAAGAAGCCCTTTTTAAATTAGCCACCCCTGCCGCTAAGCCTTGCCTCAGGCGCCCTTGTACATATCCCAAAAGTATAATTACGTCAAGCAATACTAAAACTCATAAACAACTTCACTCAACCATACAAAAATAAACAACCAAACTATCTCAGCATACTTCTCTGACTTTTCCTTAGCGTCAAATATTGCAAACCGACAAGGAGGGGGAATTTAGCGATTAAATTCCCCGCCGCCAAGAGAAGGTTTGTGAACGTCCTCGGGCTTCGTCCTCGGACTATCACAAATCCTCCTTTGGTGGCAAGCAAATTCCCTCACCTCATATTATTACTTATGACAAAAATTTAGTATAATAGCCGTATAATAAAGTTACTCAGCGAGCTGTGGTTTTTGCTTTTATATAGCATTTTATCCCGCAGACGTGAAACATAATCAATCCATACAACTTAACAGTGCTAGCAAATATTGTAAAAACATTCGCATACCACTGGTCTGTTTGATAGATGGGACAATTTCCTAAATAGTCCTTCGTTTGTCAACCAGCAATATTGGCGATAGTGATAAATGTATGAAATAAAAGTGGAAGATAAACAGCAGATACCAAATTCTTGAGCAAATTAACCTTTCTTGATTCCTTCTTGAATAGTCGGTGACTTCTAAATATTATAAGGTAGAACCATTACACTATTTTCGATTTTCCACCATACAACACCACATTGATTGAGGCAAGTGTTGACAGACTTCTGTTCGCCACCTCAGGAGAAGCAGAATGAAATCGAACAATATGGAGACGTTGATACCGCTGGAAATCGCACTTTATTGCGAAAATGTATGGACATCTACTACCGTTGCTGGAGACAGCATTCAAAGTACTTATGAGGTCTTAACGTGAGATCAACTGTTCTTTGCATGTTTGTTCAACGCAGTTGTTTTTTCAATCAGTAAAGAAATTTGATAATTATTATGAGCAAACTCATCTCCTATAGCGTGCCAAAATCAGATAAGATATCTCAAGTCGATTTTTCAAATAGCTGTAGAGTATTTTAAACAAGATTTTACTTCTAAGTGTTTTTTTTCTACAAGCACCAACGACAATTTTGTAGCCATTTGAATTGAAGTAGTTCAAAGTGAAGCTAACGTCGAGATTGCCTTTGAAAACTACGGCAAATTGACCCCACCTGGAAAACATTGTCATTCACCATGTTTATACAAGATTTGTTTCTCAATAGAGTTGTGCTGATCTACCAATCAGAATGATGATCAAACTATTATAATGTTCGCGAGGTCTTGTAATAAACAGCAGTATTATTCATGCAGAGATCAAACAATAGCGAAGAGTCATCAACATATTTCGAACAAGCGACAAACTGGGCGGTGTATTAAGCGACACGTGCATGGCCTCAAGAGTCAAGAGATAACCCTTCTTTGACGTGCGACTGAGTTGAGAACACTGCAATTTGTAACCACTAAACGTTGCAGCCGTTATCTAAGAAGATCAGCCAATATTAAAGAACACAGAGAGGACATTTGTCATGGTTATCAAAACTATTACGTCTCCAGCCGAGAATATATATCGTCACTTGCCGATGAAGTGAACATCAGGGGTATACACAGCAGAAAACTGTAGCAAATTTATGAAATTTACCAGTCATAGAACCAAATGGCATGCTTACATGCATACTAGTTGAGGGTAGAGACCAGAGAAGTAAAACATGGGTAACTATCGTCATATGATACGTATCTTGATGCCAAGGATAAAAACTTATGCCAAGCTTTCGTTGGAACTGCTGCAGTACCATTTCGGCTCGGCTTAATCCTGGACATCCTCGGAAGGAAGACTATAGAACCTGACAACAATGGCTGCATGTACAATAGTGCTTACATTTTTTGAAATCTTTCTCCCTTTCGCTTTATTGCTGCAAGTGGCAGAAATCCCTACTGTCGTAAGTTTTGACGGTTGAAGGTTTTCAGCCACACACTCCGTCTAAAAAATTTTGCCGGCGTTACTTTAAAACAAGCATTGTCATTGTCGAAAACATATGTTCCGCCCCAATCTCACGCATACTTCATGTTAAAACCTTACCTAGAACGAATTTTACGGCGAATAAATGGGACTTATAAACAAATCGCACTTTTTGAATTTGTGTAAACCTCCCCTCCCTTTTATCATATATTTAATAACAAAGGCATCTATTTGGTTCCAGTCAATCAGTGTTGAACGTTCGAAGAAGCCTGCATGACCAAGTTTGTGAGGAAAATTTCTAACTTTGACTATCTTTAGAATCCCAGGTGACGGTCCCGCCAAAACTAGTTAACAGAGTCAGAATGATATTTTTTGGAATAATACCACGTACACTAAAGTGACAAAACGTTTATGGATTTCGTTTTTAATTCTGTGTCTGAACACGTTGTAACAACAATCTTGAGATGAACACAATACAACAGTTGTTGAAATAATTGACTAAACTATTTGTTTATCATGCTAAACCTGGAAAATCCGATTTCTACTTGAAGCTTATTCACACATTCAAAACGAAATCACGGGATATGACGCCATTCTAGCAGCTTAACTGTGATAATTTTAAAAAATTCCTTCATATAATTCTGGTAAAAATTCTTCACGCAACAACATGAACTTGTGTCACACTTTCAAATTTTTACCCTGACGTAGAATTTTCACAGGTTAGTTAGCTAGACGATATAGACCGCACACGCCGAAAGATTACAATTTGTGGGGCGGGTCACTTGTGAGCTGTTTCTGTTATGTGCTCGGTGCGTGCATACATCATTTTTACTGCAGTATCTGATATAAGCCAGACAATCCTGACGGAGGAATCTGTAATGGTTCACGAGATCTCTAATCTATTCGTTCATAATACAACTTCCTTACTTAGAATCTAAGTGAGTGTAAAGTTTCTTTCCGCACGTGATATAGAACATTAACTGCTCAATTCGAATCTCTAGTCTTATTAATCGAAGTTAAATAATGCTTTTCAAATGTTCTTTTCCAGTTCTTGAATGAGTGAAATATAATACATTCTCTCAGATTATAACAATATTTGTCTCTAAAAGCATTTCTTATTTATTTTTGATTTCGCCGTGGCAGCGCTTAGTATGCGCATAGCTATAATTACAGAACACCGAAGACCATATAAACTGTTTCTATTTCAAATATCAGTAATCCAGGACTGCATTATGAGAGCAATGAATTCGACAGGATCCGAAGTATAAACTACACTACTAACGCCGTCACCGTTCAATCTTCTCAGATTTTCTATTATAAACTTTTTGCAAAGTAAGAATACGTAGGGAGTATGTTGCATACATAAGTCAAGTTAGAAGAAAGAAATTGATCGAAGAAAAGCCTCCATTGCTTTGTCAATATCGTCGCAAGACCTCAACAATGTTGACACGATCATATTACGGAACTCTGCGACTATCGAAAATTTTTAAAACTTATCTACAAGTGTTTTCAAATGTCCATTTATACTATAAATCATACTTACATGTTTCGACAGAAAACAATGGAATTGTTTTACTTACCCTCTTGGCGTTGAGAATAACATCACGACTGGCGTTTCCCACGAATCCCACCAGCAAGCACTGTAGGAAATGATCGGTTTTTGTGTGTATGAAATGTATATATAGTGTCAAGTGTGGTTTCCTATTTCTCAGCCAACGTCCTTCATCATTGGTCTTCCATTATTTAGTCAAACAAGCTTATTATAATAATTCTTTTCATGGTTGCATAGATGTTTATCAGAAAAAATGCGCACTAAAATAATACTATCTGTATTTTACAAAAAAGCTATTCCAGGCAGATATGAAGCATCGTGCTAAATGCTAGAATAACATTGGCTCAGTTCGCAGGGAATTATCTCTGCAAGACTTTGCTCAATCCGCTTATTCTTCTATGCGACGTAATTTTGACATCACCAAAAATACATTTTAGCTATCGACATGCAATCTAGCATCAGAGTTGAAAAATATTTGGTTTTCGCTGAACAAAACTAGAAAAAAACATGTAGTGTGCTTGACGTTTTCTCAACGCCTGTGTATAGTGTTCAAAAAATATTACAGCAGATTAAAACTGTATTAAAAATATTTTTAAAATAATGTAAAACTGGCTTTAAACAAAAACAAGACGCTCGCTAAGCGTATACTCGAGCTAAAGGAGTGCTCGACTGGTT
>JAODVQ020379834.1:0-11306 GCA_025400075.2 Phenganax stokvisi | reverse complement strand
AAATCTCCACTTTGATCACAGAAACTTTGAGAGTGTAAACTGGGCCTTAGTTAACTATACACAACTTAAAGTGTCACTGAGACCAAATTTTTACCTCCCATTTTTATTTCATAATTGTAAAGTGCACATGCTTATTAGCTAATGCGCAAAGTTTTAGATTAAAATTATAAAAAACAGCGCTTTTATGGCAAGTTAAAATCTCAAATTTGGCGTCCGCCATTAAAATTTTTGAGAGGACTCAGGTCGGCGGTGTGACCTCATTTTCTTAACACATGATGTCTTTGGTTGCGATTCACTACAAAGTACTACAGTGATAGTGCACGTGAAATATTTAAATTTGAAAAAAGTTTATTATGTCATCTACGTGCTGTGTTGTGCAAGACTGTAGCAATGAATCAAATGCTGCTGAAGGGATATCCTTACAGATAAGTCTGATAAAAAAACGACACGAGCAAGTTGGGTTAGATTTGTTAGAACAAAGCGCGCAAATTTTAACCCGCCAGACGGAACACGCTTTATAGAACACACTTGAAACATCTTCATCTTCCTCAAAACCTACGTATTCTTGGTTTTCTGGGTTCGGATATGCTTTTCTTATGGCGATGTAACAGTACGATGGTAAGCGAAGATGCTTAGAGCTGCCTGTGAAACCCCATACAAGGCGCACCAACTGCCTTTATGATACTGCACGTAAAAACCTGTAAATACGTATTAATCACCATCATATATACAGCCAATAATCATACTATATAAAGTTAAAATAATGAAGCGCTAATGCAAATCTTACTCTGCTGTGGTCTGTTGCCTTCTCGAAACACAGAAGCATAGTTTCTGTGTCCTTTTGTTTTTAATCCCAAAAAAGCAGTCTCTAGAACCCATTCGTTCAACCAAATCTCATTGAATTCAGGGTGTTCCATGATATATTTGCTGTTTTCTTTCATTTCGAATGGAAACATTGTGTCACGACATGCCTGAATCTCCATACAGCAATGACACTCTTCATGCTTCACAACCAAATGTAGTGAACAGTTTCCACAATCACACCTGCAACACGCCAAATATGTAAATATCAACGCGATCAAACTCCTCGTCTCGCAAGCTCTTGTGGTACACGTTAAACAAATTGATAATGAATACACTTACCAAGAAGCAAGTTCAATTTCAGCATTGAAACGCTGCTGCCAAATGTTCGCATCGTGCTCTTCTTCAGCAACAATTTGCTCGTACTGTGCAATTTCATCAGGCAAAGCAAGAGGTTTGATATCGTAATTATATTGGAGAATCTCTGAATCAGATTCACCTGAATTTGTTGTAATGTACTCCGGCGAATCATATAATGACTCTGATTCGCTCCATGAGTCAGACGAACAACTAGATACTGTTGAATTCAACATTTTTGGTTCAAGGTTTTCCTTGTTTGGCATAAATGCAGTGGTGATTGAGGCGCGATGTGTTAAGAAAATGACGTCACAACCTCTCAAAAGGTCGTAGCAAAAATTTTAATGGCGGACGTGAATTTGACAACTTTGCAAGCATATATCTTTTGAGCCATTGGCCTAAATCGACTCAAATTGAGATACATATTAGTTATCTGTATCTAAATCTGCTAAAACTAAAATGTGCTTAAAATTTAGGGCATCGATTTTGGTCTCAGTGACACTTTAAATGTTGAAATCACATGTGCTTGAGGAATTTGTCATTAAACAATAACTCTAATGTATGTAGTATGGACATGTTTCATGTATTTATTCGCTCTAAAAAATGAAAATTGCCTATTAAGTGAAAAGTTAGCAAACCTGGCTATATTCTGAAATGTTTTCATCTTTTCCTGACAGGTTTCAATGTGAATGGTGTTGATAAATCCACCAGCACAACGGCAGTATGATGCGAGATTGGTTTCCTTTACCTATAAACCAACAGTACTGGACATTAACGGGAAAAAAGTACTGTACATCAGCAATAAAACTAAAGAGAGCATTTGGTACACAATTTGTCAAAACTTTTACAGAACAAATGTTGTTGGGTATTGCATATATTGCAAGGTTATAAAACAATTACGAAACTATAGTTCAAGTACGATAATAGCTGTCCAACTTCCACTTCAGATTATCTGAAACTTTAATTCCAAACAGATCGTTTTTGCGACACCTGGAGATTGGCAACAAGTCATTAATGACATTTGATGTACATTACTTCTATGGACTACCAGACAAATCTGATAGCTTACCAATTGGTTAGCACAATGAAATTAAAGCATTATGGGGAGTAGACAATCAGTAACAATGTGAGCATAAATTATCAGCAATTTGTTCGACATTTAACAGACTAAACTAGTGAAGCTATATCGGGTGTAGTTAAATAACACAAAACGCATCACAAAAAATGTTATCATGACAAAATATGTGCAAGAAAATGCAAGCTAAAAGCAATAATTTAGCAACAGCTTGCATATTCTACTTCTTTACAATTGTATGCTCGTACAAGTGTTTAAAAAGAGCCTGAAAAATTGAACTACTGTAGGAAGCAAAAAAACATCACTTTATGTACCAGAGTGTCTCACAAAATTACTGCATCTATATATAAATGTTATCAAGTTCATAAGATACATAGATGACCCCAAGGAGCTTGGACAAGCTCTGACCAGTTTTAACATGAATGCCCCCTCCCTTAGACTGTACAGCTGCAGATTCTTGCCTTTAAAATTTGCATAGGGCACACAATTCATCCAACAAAACACTACAACAATTCACTTCTGGTATTGGAGTCTTTAATGATGTCTGCAGTATGAATGAAAAGGCAGCAGCTTGAAAATTTCTGAAGAAAATGCTGCATGCCATATATACTTCGGTAATCGAACTTGGCCATGCATATGCATGGCCCCAATCGTAGTGTGCCATCTTTTACACATTTCAAACTAAAATACCCAAATCTCATGAATCAATGGCTTTAATTTCTTCAAACAAACTGAAGAGAAATATCTAAAATGAAAGTCTAGCAAAATGGCCCCGGAGGTCCTCATTGATCCTTTGAGTTATCAACATCAAATTGACTGCTAAGTTTCACCTTGGCTAATATGGGCCATGTAGTTTACACAGACATTCTGATATGAAAGCTTGTTTATTTTTAATGACATAAAAATATTATTCTACCTCAAAAGCAGTGCTCTTTAAAGTGAGAGTAAATTTACTGTTGAAAGAGTATTCAGGTGCCTCAAATTTGCACAATTGTTAACCTGCTTTTCATCGGGACTAGAAAAGTTGCTTTCTGCAATTTTGCTACATTTGGCTGGCTAGACTTTTCCTTTTGACTTGAAGCAATATTTTATCATTAGTCAGGCATCAGATGTAATTCTACAATAGACTGTTGGGATATATCTAAATGTCAATAAATATTGATATTTTTTGTAATGTCAATATCAAAATATTTAACCTTAAATATATCAAAATACCAAAAATATCGAAGTTAAATTACTCTTGTTGTTAGGAGGCAACACTGTCATAAATAGCTTAAAGCTCCATCATTTCACAGTCAATTACCATTAAATTGGGAACATTAATAGAAAATGTTATTTTAGATTGACTTAAAAAACCTGATTCTTGATTTTTGATTTAGGAAACAAACTGCAGGCAATTCTTTGCTGTATGTGAAGAATAGTAATATGCACTAATATAAATTTAGAGACAAATGCATGCCATAAGAATGATAAAGAAAAGAAACACTTGAGGTGTCAAACCAATGATCTGTGAGAAGCAGATTAGCGAGAAACACACTCTGTGCCAAAGGACCAGAGGCTAGAGTTCTGCTAAAACTCAGGCACTGTTTGGTCAGCAGGAACAGGAGTCGGAGTTGAGCATGCTTTTTTCAACTTGGGCTTAAATTTAGAACATCAGATGACAAGAATGTAGCTATAAATAACTGTTACTTTGTACAAGGAATACTGTATATATTAGGAGTTCTCAGATTGACTATGAGCAGTAGAATATTTCAATCATCTTCACAACAGCTTTTACCTTTTTAAAAAACCTAAAAAGCCTTCAATTAAGTGACCAAAGTATCTCATGCTACTAAGTTACCACCTTCGTTTGTATTGCAGCTTTAGTTTCAATAACTCAATTAATATACTTTTTAGGTGGTTAGCAATTGTTGTTCGCGAGATCTCAGTTTGCCAGATTTATGAATAAAGTGAAAAGATGTCTCCTTTAACAGGCTTCTTGGTTGAACGTAATAAACGAAAGTTACTTTGAAATCTTAATAGTTTTAGTAAACCATTATATTTCATATGGCAAATTCTGAGAAAAAAAAAAGCTCTGAAAAATCTTCTTGCAGGGCCTGGGACCATATTATTCAAAACCCACTGGAAGAAAATATCAGCAAATTGTGAGCTGCAGAAGCTCAATAGGAAAAGCAAAGTCGGGGGGCAATGGGACAATGTCGGCATATTTAAAAGTGCGTTGCCCACCATCGTTGTTGAACAACACACAGCTAAGCATCCAGCAAATGTTCACACATTATATACCCCCTCTGGAAAACGAGAGGCAATCACTCATGCCATTGGCATGATGGTAGCACTTGACATAAAACCATATACCATTGTAAAGAACTAAGGTTTCAGAGAGGTTTAGCAAATGCTGGAGCTGCGATATTCCATGACATCAAGGGCAATGCTAACAAAGAACGTTGTCCCTAAAATATTTTCAGTTATAACAGTAAAATTAATTTTTCCCTGCAGTTTTCAGAAAGTTGGGGCAACAACATCCAAGTGGAAATGTGACGGCCAGACCCAAGAGTACATGATGATACACCTAACCTTGCGGTTAAAAACAAAGAGGAGAAGTGGTTCGAGGTAAAGAATAGTTCTTAAAGGTTGAAAAATTTTCGGAGAGTGTACACACATATAGCATCAGAAAATCGGTTGGTAAAAAAAAAATATGTATTAATAATAATAGGCATTTATGCTGTACACATTTATTGTAAGTACATTAAATAAAAGTTGCTTTAAACTTTATTTTTAAGTGCTACTAGTGTGTGAAAAGTAGATAAAAGGGGAAACATCTAAATTCTACAAAGGAGTGTCTGCCAATGCTGCAAATGTCAACCTTGCACTGAACAGTGACCAGGTTCTTGAAGGCCCAGCCAAGCTTCAAAAACTGCAGCTCATGAAGCTTTCTTGGGTGTAATACCTAGTTCCACAGATGGACAGTCAGATCAAAAAAGGACACAAATGGGGAACAGTTTTGACCATAGATATAGGAATTTAGGAAGCTTCTTCTCTACTATGCCCATGTAATATTTATAAAAATGAGTTATGTGATATTGATGTTAACAGGGGTGGATCCAGGATATTTCATACCTTAGTCAAACTTTTTGTCTATAAAAATCCAGACAAAATATTTCCGAGAGGGACGTGTTTTTCGTACTTTACAACTGTTGTCAGTAATACTTTAACTAATTTTTATACGAAGTGCTAAAATGACCGTTTCGCCAAATATCGTGAGTCTCAGAAACACATAATAACAAAAGGTAACCTTGTGATTTTGAAATGGTTTGTCCTATTCTGTTAAGGCCTCAAGAGCAGGTGTTTTCAATGAACAAGCACCTGCCCTCAGGCACTTTACAGACATGAAATTAAATTGCTCAATTTCCATACCAAATCCCAGTCCATGCCAACCACAATCCAACCCTTTACCCACCTCCTGAACCCCCACTTGACCTAATTCCAAAATTCTAACATCCATTCCAACTACACTCATTTATTTTATTACTCCTATTTTGTTATTATTGTAGTATGGCGTATACATTGACTATATTACCAATTATCATTAACTGATATCATCACTAGATTTCTAGATCATGTCAACATATGATTATTGCAAAATGAGGGATGCAACGAAAACCAAAGCAGTTTAAAAAGTTAAGCAATATCAAGATGAAGGAGCTGTGGCTTGTTTGAGTTCGTAATTTACCAGCTAAATGGCGGGCTGATTCAGTTAAATGAGTTAACATCTCGGTTAATATATACTGTGCATGTTCCATAATAACCCAGCTTTCTTGTAGTCTTTTCAAGTTTTATACAGAAAGCTGCTATTGCTATATTCAGATGTTTAGCACAACATGCATAACCCCAAAAGTGTAACAATAAAACGATAAAGTCTCATGAGAGCGAACGTTGAAACTAAGTTAACATAGTCAATTTTTGTTAGAACCAAACATCATAACCATAATAACCATATATGTAACTATATTACACCTGCGATGCCACGTGTATTGCCTTTCCATGCAGTATAAGGCATATCAGTACATGAACAAAGAAAACAAAACACCCTAATGTGAGCTCAGTTGCTCACAAAAACATACACAAATAAAATGAAGTTAGCGCCTAAAATAGAATAATCATTTGACCACATCACCGCAGTTATATGTAAATTATTAACATAGACTTCCTCCCTCAGACACAGTTCTTAAACACAATACAAGACAAATTACCAAAAAGTAAAATATAGAATATGTACCTTGGGGCCGCATAACTCTATATTTTATCCCCAGCATACTTCAGGTTGTATGATTCGGCTCCAAAATTTCTCGCAAGACAGGTACTCGTGTTGTCTTCGAGGGAAACAAGTCTTCGATGAAGTGACTATTTGGTTCAATATCAGCTTCAGTATCTCTACGCTATTGCTGATCATTTCACGCAAATGAATACTTTAGGGATTAGTAATTCTAGAAGACATATTTCCTCATGGAATTACCTAACTTTGCCACTTATGTTGAACGTTCGCAGTCAGAGTTGCTTGCGATTTGAGAAGCTGTAAAGTTGCAACCATGCTGCTGAAGCTAGTGATTGGTTGAAGTTGTCTGATCGGTCAAAGAAATCTAGCCAATAATATTGCAAAACTTTTTAAACTCGACCAGTAGGTGACTTGTATATATGCCCTTGATGCTCTAGACTGGTCAGAACTCCCTGGAAAGCGGTCAACATATTTATTCACCAATCCAATAAGAAGAATTTGAGCTAAGGCGGTCAAGATTCAGACGGTATACCGCTGCTTTTGATTCACTAGATTACTTTATGGAAGCGTTGTATCTAAACATAATTTATTAACTGGACTGTACAAACTATAAACAATATGATTGATAACTGGACTGTGATTTGATATCGAATAGTTTTTATTTGCGGAATTTTTACATGAGTCGTGTGACCAGGTTGACTACCCCTAGATTCGCCCATGGATATCAATATAGATATCATTTTCAGCAGAACGTCTTAAATATCTATAATCATAATAATAACACTTAATTAAGCAGACAAGAACAGACGTTGAAAATGTTTATTTTTAATAAGTAGCCATGTAGTGATCGTATCTCGTATATAAAAGTGGTTTATCCATACTTTCCTGTTTGCTAGTTTGCTGGACCATTTAGAAAACAAAATAAAAAAAAAATTTTCTGATACAGAGGGTTGCCAAAAAAGGAGCAAGCCTCATGACAAAAGGCTTTTCATGTGAAAAAAGAGCTTAGTGGCAAGCAAATGGGCAGTATGCGGAAAATAAGTTGCCCCACAGGTGTTCTACAAAATAGTCATGTTGAAATTACAGACTTCATACAGTTCTATGGTAATCAGTGAGGGGGATGTTAATAAAGAAACAAAAAGACGTCAGTTAGAAACCATCCCATTTTGGACTCTCATTTTGCTAAATGGAGTGCTGGGAAAATGACAAACAATTACATGCTTAGTTATTCTCTAACAAAAAAGCTGTGCAAGCATTTGAAGGAAGGAGCAAGTGTTGAGAGAAAACCTAGAATCGAAAGATTGCAAAAGGCATTAAATAAGAAAGGCTGTTACAGATGGTAATTTTTGAATGTCTGCCCAAATGCCTAAGCTTTGCAGAATATCAGCATGATAAAGTGCTCCCTTGTCCACCTCAAAGCTTAGACCTCAACCCCATTTAAAATTCATGGGCAGAGCAAATGATTATCAATTGTTCCTTCACCTCTGAAGTTTTTTGACAAACTTTTTTGACGAACTAAAGAATATGACATGTATTAACTTTGTTTATTTTTGTGTTGGGTAAGAGGGAGGCTCTTTTTATTGGCCACCCCCTGTACATCCACCAAAATAGAAAAGAACTAGTGGCCATAGGGGCCCACTCCATAACTTATGGCTGTTGACCATCCATATTATATCGAGTGTTTCAAAAAAAAGTATCGGTGCTTGGTTTAATAGAATTTGAAGATTTGCCAGCTATGACTTTCAAATAAGTTTCATAGCTTGAAGAAAGGGCAAACTTAAGTTTTGATAGACGGTGCTTGATTTTTCATCAAATATTGGACAAGATATAAAGGTTTTTTTGCAAATTTAGAGCAAAATCTACTAAAATGGCCAGCAAAATATGTTTGAAGTGATTTGTCACTTTTTCGCGAGTAATAAAAGTTTTCAAGAAGTTAGCTTAAATAACAAATCACTTAAAAGAAATTTAACTGGCTGCTTTATGCTAATTTTGAAATCAAATTTCAGCTAAAAACATTTACATATCGCCCAATATTAAATGAAAGATCAAGTGCCCTATATCAAAATTTACGTTTGCTCTCTCTTAAGACTATAAAACTTATTTGAAAGTCATAGTTGGTAAATCTTTTACATTGTGTTAAACCAAACACTGATACCTTTTTTTGAAACACCCGGTATAGTTCAGGGACCAATCTCCACTGAACGTTGCACCTGTGTCATAGGGTAGACCTATTATTGAGTCTATTCTAAATTTGCAGGTAATATTATACAAAATATTTAACACACTTACACTTTTGCATTTCGAACAAGTTACATCTTGTAAAACAAATGCCATTGATTTTTCTTGAGCATTAGTGATGAGCAGCTGTTCAATAATTTCCATATCATATTCATTCCGACAATATGGACATTGCAATGCAATGCTAAAAAAAGATCATCAAACAAACTAAGAGAACAGAAATACAAGAGATACTACACAAAAACATATCAGGCATATAATGACAAGACGTTTTGGAAAAACAAAGTTTCAGCATAAAAATTTTAAAACTTCAACAAATTCTCCATTTATAATTCAACCTTCATTTCTAACATGACAAATATCCCTTCTTCAATGAATATGTTATGTAGATCAGGTATTCTACTAGTAGTATTTCAATATGTTGAAAACTACCTTCAGCTACGTCAATTTCTGGATATAACATGTAAGGTAAAGTCTTCAGGAACAAAATAGAAGAAATTACATTAACTCTCTCCTCGGCAGAGATTTCATGAAGCTTTACGAGCTTTAGAGTAAAGCTTCAACAAAATCAAAACATTTAGATAAACCATGAGGCAAACAAAAGGGTTACCAACTAGAATTTCTAAAGCAGTTTGCAAGGTGTAAGCGTCTGCTTGATTTTGAGCCAAAATGGTATCAATTCAGGAGAACAAAATTATTGTTAGCATATTCGTTTTACTATCTATCGAGATACTTGCAAAGACAAATACTTTGAAGGGAAAGTCCAGACCCAAAACAAGTTAGGCCTATCTTAAAGATCAAACTTATAATAGTTTGTTCCTGAAGTAACTTGGTGAAAATCTTTTTATAGTGAAGGAAAAATTGCTCCCCAAAGTGTGCGATTTTTTAAAGTTTTGATGCTACAGTGTGCGGACGCGGGTGCGGTCAGCGCTTCCATTTTTGACATCATTGAGTGCTTCAGCATGTGTTGTTGTGTGTTTATGAATAGTGTTTGGTAAAGCATTTACCATGAATGCTGACGAAGAATGCAACAAATCGTCCAGTTCAACAACTTCTAGCCCTTCAGTTGAGTGTTTAGCTTAATTTGATAGGAACTTTTTACAATAAAATGTAGTCTAGGGTTACAAGTTCTAACTGAGACGAAATTCTGTTGATGTAGAACGAGGTGAACAGGCTGAAATAAAAGGCAAAGAACATCTGTCGATGGATGCAGAAAACTTTTCATTCGGTAAACTATCCATATTTGTAGTTTAAGTTGGTCATTTGAATTGTCTCACTCTAGAATTAATGAAGAAATGTGATTAACGTTCAACGAATTACTGGAAATCTCACATACACCAAATCATCTTCATTGCCTGGTATAGGAAATTGTGCATGAATACAGTTTACAGCACAAGATGGAAGTGCAACTTGTATCTTATTCCAAAAAGATCACAGCAGTAGCGAGCCAGCTCTTAGTTAGCTGTACATTGAAGAATTTTGTATTTTGGACTTTCATATGCTCCACAACCATAACGCTGTTTGTGATGATACCAAGCACGTTGTAAAACACATTGATCTACACACAATGAGTGAAACCCTGGATTATTGCTTGGGTAACTTCTTCAACTAAACTCTACCTGAAGTGCTAGAAGTTATTGAACTGGACACTTTGTTCTGTACTTCATCGACATTTGTGATGAATGCTATACAAAACACTATACATAATGCACAATAACACATGCCACAGAACTCAATGATGTCAAAAATGAGGGCATTTACGATACCCATGTCTGCTTGGAAGAATGCAATATGGCATCAAAATTGCAAAAATCGCACACTTTGGACAGCAATTTCTCCTTCACAATAAAGGTTTAGACTGACTTACCTTAGGAACAAATCATTTTAAGTGTAATCTTTAGAATAAGCCTAGCTTGTTTTGGGACTGGAGTTTCCCTCTTAATGTTTTTTCTGGATTCTAAACACTTTCTCTTCCTAAGCAAGTAAATCTTTCATAACCCTTTTTCATTTTAAAAACAAGATTAAACAGTTCAGTAAAGTTACATATCTCTGTATAACAATGAATCCTGATCTGAACCACCATCACAAGCAAAAGTAAACTGCAAATAACATTGATTACTCAAACACTGAAAAAGACTTGCCAAATTGTCACACATATTGACAATTAATTACTGATACTGATTCAACTCAGGCAACCTGGTTTTACTTGTTCATGTGAAATTCTCTTCTGCCAGCCACATCAAAAGCTTTATCAAATTTCCCCTTAGAGATCCACTAATTCACGGTAAACTATTCAATACTATTAAAACGACAGAAGCTCAAGAAAACCTCAGCAGAGGTGAGAGTCATTATTAGCGATGCTCATTTTAATTTATTTAGTTTATCGAAAAATTGACAAGCATTTTAAATTACTCAGCTTATCAAAGAATCGACAAGCAACTCAATCTCGAGTTACAATTCATTGTAATGCCTTAAATGATTTACACAGGGTGAAAAAAAAAAGTGCCAGTAGACTGATATTGGCGGATTCTGGGACAAAAACCCAAACCCCCATTTCAGACC
>JAODVQ020379730.1:0-11306 GCA_025400075.2 Phenganax stokvisi | reverse complement strand
TCCATGTTCTTACCTTCACTTCAGCTTTCCTTGCTTCAAGCGCTTTCAGTAATTGGTGTTCAGAACGACGAAATGCAAGATGGATTTTATTTTGTAGTAAACGATCTCTTTGCATCAAATGCTCCTGGATAAATCAATATTTGAAAAGTTTTTCAAAGTTGTTTGAACCCGACCAAGCTAATCTCAACCCATTTCAACAAACCACGACCAGCAAGAGTAAAAAAAGACAATTTTATATCTAAAAAAAACCCCATCATTTTGCAACATAAAGTTAAATGTTGCTTAATTAAAACATCTCGCTTTCATTCCCGCTATTGTTACCTCTCGTCTCCTCAAAGCTCTCCGTCGTTCCTTCAATCTTTCCATAACATTTCTCTTCGCGATTTCTTCTCTAACTAAAATGTCTTCTTGACGTGCTCGCTGAATGTCGCTCAATTCTTGCTGGTGTTGAATATGTTCAGCTCGAAGCCGGCGTTCTTCTTCCTGAAAAATAATGGTAGATTTTTCCTTGACAAGTTTCTTGACGAGTTCACTTGCTCGTGTGTACGATGAACAAGTTTTCCTCGACAAGTTTCTTGATGAGTTCACTTGCTCGTGTCTACAACGAACAATAAACTGTAGTCCCAGAGATGAAGCACGATTTAAAAAAAAACTGTCAATTTAACCTGAACATCTTCGAGAGATATACTGCCAATCATCAATATCTCATCTTCGACATTCTGATGAAAATCATCGATATATTTATCCACAGTTGAGTCAGCCATTTGTAATTTGAGTTCATCGATATATTTGTACTTTGCTCTCTGTTTCTCGCTCTCAAACAGATTCTGGGAGTTGTACATTTTCTGCTTGTCATCTTCCAAACTATCCAAAAGGGCGTAGATATCTGGCAAGTCTCTTACAGGACCTAGAAACAAAGCACAAAATAACAATTGATAAAATGAATAGCTGTATCATGCAGTTCTTAACTGCTCTTTGTAGAGATCCAGTAAAAATAATCTTTTATTGATCCATCGTTACTACAGGAGAAAATCTAAATTAAACTACATTTACACTGGATAGCTCATCAGTTCTTAACTGTTCTTCCTAGAGATCCAGTAAGAATAATCTCTTATTGATCCATTGTTACTATATAGGAGTAAACATGCAGCCCTAACTTGTGATGTCGTTATCATCATCTAGTGTCCAGTCCTCACTATCTTCCTCCATTTTTTGATAAGCAGGATCCAATGTTCTGTACATAGCCCAGGGTAATTCATCTTCAGCGTCGCTTACATCAAGTATAGATGTGGTTTGCTCTGCTGACGTCACTTGATTCATATTCAAATCCACTGCAACAAAATAGAATGATCTGCGTAATCACAAAAAGATAAACTCAACGATCTCTCGTCGCTTGTGAAAAGCGATTACGACCTACCTATCCGAGAGGAATCCTGTACCGAGCTTTCCAAGGAATGACCAGTCTCAGACTGCAAGATACTCGTACTATCACCTGATACCACTACAACGTCCTTCAGTTGTTCTTCAGTATCCATAGGAATCCCTTCTTGTTCAAGAATATCCACAACTGCGCCTGGAGCAATATCTTCTTGAAAACCTTCATTAAAGACACCTGGTGGTAGGAAGCCATGTTTAATTTCTCTCGAAAGTGGAGACCCTGGAGTTTGCATTTCTTCTGATTTCGTCCCTGTTTCAATCGTAGATAACTCAGTGTTTTGCCTCAAAGATTCTGGATGACCGGTGATTTGAGTCTCAGCTCCAGGCTCTCCTAATATGTCTCGCTTCGCAGTCTCCGTTAATTCAAAGTCCTCCGTTACAGGCTCCATAATCTATGAAAAAAAATCATATAGCATGGCTATCGGTCAGAGAGAGACTTACAAAACATTCATCCACCTGAGAACGTCGCACGACAACGAGACGTTATATAAATGCATGACAAATACAACCGGCAAATTCAAGAAACTTTTAAAGTTTAATTAAGCAGTTTCTCTGTTAAATGATAAATATACATTGATAATACATAAAGCGAGCTTTAAAGACGCAATTAAAATTTAAATTCACACCCAAACACTTGAACAAACACACAAGCTAAAGAACCTATTTTTTACTAATCGCATTTAAAAGAAGAAAGTCCAAATATTGTATGAAATAACAAAATTATTAACGGTTATCAACAGTTGAAAAGTAACGATAAAAATTTTACATAACCTAGTTTAAAATCTGTTAAATAATGGCTATACTTTTCATAGCAATATTTAATCTCAAACAAACCTGCACACATCCGCGTTTCTTGGCTCGTCTAGAGCGAAGCATTGTTGGGATATTCCCCGCTTTTAAACAATGGACTTCAACTTACAAAAACAACATAGCTTATCACTTTCGGCCATAGCTCAATTGTCATTCGTAATTTTAAAATTTTATATTTCATCCATAATTCGTATTCCGATTCTAGACAATCTCTTAAACCGTCTCCAAAATATCATGTAGTTCACGTATTGAGACGACAGCCAGGAATTTGCAAGATAAATGTTTGAAAGGTTCATGAAAAATCCTTCAGATTCTCGGCATGTCACAGCTGTCTTTCGGCGTAATATAGCTTAACTAATTAAGTCTAAATCTCTTGTGCAAGTATTCTAGATAACGTGAAATGAAAAAGCTGAGTAAAATACATGACATTTTTCGTGCAGTTATTCCGTATTTCGAAGCGTTACAACTGAATCGCTTGATTTTGTCTGAATAACACGGCATGTCTCCAGAGCTACAGACTTTTTATGTCCTAGAGAAGCCAGTAAGACTAGCAGAGATAATTAGCTATCTATTCAATTAAAACTGAACTCTATACTATATAGCTATGAAATCTACAACTTAACAATGCACTCTATACACCACTGGAGTCATACTGCTATTGAAATTACTACAATGCAAAAATGATGCAAATGATACTCCAGTTACATATACAGTTCACCGCTTCATTATCATTTCTCAGGGGCAGTTGATATTAAAAGAGAGAGGAAACTGTTAGTACATATGAGAGCTGTCAAGAGTTCATGAATAAGGTTATATTAGATAGACTAAGTAATTTGATGTAGAGTATCATGTTTGTGAATTTCAACGAGGCCTTGTTTACACTATACCAGATTGCTACCAGAGCGGGTCAAATTTGCAGTTATTGATGCTCTTCAAAGATTCTTAATCATAATGACACAAAGAAATATACAAAATCTGTCAGCCCAGTAAACATTTGTTGCAAATTATTCCTCCTTAACAGTAAATGAAGATATTGTGATAAGCGAATCCGGTATAGTGTAAACCAAGTCTGAAAGTCAAATCTGAAAATTACTAATTATTTTTGTCACGACAAACTGAAACATCTGCTATATTGCTATATTACTCTTAAAATTTTGAGCTACTCCGCCAGGTCACATTTGACTTACTTTATAAGGGTCACCTGTGCCTTCATCAAAACCGTTTCCAATATCAGTTAGAGTCCCCCTTCTTCTCAAACCAGATGTTGTACTTTTGCTAGAGAGAACTTGTGGTTCTGTGTCCATGATACGTTGACTCAAATCAATGCTTGTTTTATCAAAAGAACTTGAATTTCCTTCAAAGTGGGAAGTCCTTTCACTTCCGGCATCACTTCTGCTCTCTTGTTCCATAGCTGCTGTTCCCTGACTGCTCTGTGATGCAATCAAGCTGTCACCTTGCTCCAAGGCTACATTATCATGTCCTAAATTTGAATTATCTTCATTTGGAATAGATGATCGTTTTTTCCTTCTTTTACCGTGACTTTTCTTCCGATGCCGTCGCTCTTTCGTGCCTTCCTCGGAGCCAGAAAGCTTTTCTTGTTCATCTTTGCCCTTTTGCTTTCTCGATTCTTTACTTAAGCTTGACTCCATAATCCTATTACTACGGCTTCAGCCTCAAAGTTCCATTTAATTCACTTTAATTGATCGTTAAATATCATGATAAGAAGCTCTTGAAAGTCCCAAACAAGAGACAAACACTGCTTAATATTTACAAGGTTTATAGCGATATATTGCCCTTCATTGTGCGGCGTCATTCCGAAAAATCATATCAAAAACTCCTACATTTTCACAAAAACTTACGCACGAAGATGAACGACATACATAAATCACGTCAAAAAGTCAGGCAAAAATATCGGGGGGTAATTTAAACACGGACCGGACGTGGATTTTGGTTAAAAATTATTAAAAACTCCCTAATTCTTTATAGAAAAATCACACAAACACATCAATGTGCTGAAAATAAAACAGAAAATACTTTCTACGTCTTATTCGAGGAAAGACAAGCGTTTTATTAGTTTTAAATAAAATTATTGGGGTGAAAATAGAAAGAATTGCACCCCCCGTATATTATCTGTTCATTTAAATTTCGAACCATTTGTAATTGCGTTACCCAGGCAACTGATCTATTTATTTAAAATGTCAATTTAATCAGAAACAAGAAAATTAATTAGTTAGAAAATTTAGTCTTTTACGAACAACTGTTGAAGAAAACGAACGATTAAAAGACCAAGAAAAACTTTACTTTTAGACATATTAAAATGTAGAGGAAATTTCACCAACTACAGGGTCACAAGGGTCACATTTTCTTCGAATATGCCAATATTGCTGAGGTCACAAAGTGCAAACATTTCCATAATTTGCCTGATATGAGTTCTGATCCAACAAAAGAATTACTAAAGTTTTCGTCATTGGCAAGCCATAGCAACAAGAACGGTACAAAGTTAAAAATTCTCTAGCGTTTAAAATGTTTCAACAAAATACTGAAAAAATTAAGGACGAGAGGTCAAGTCCCAAGACGAATCTTACCGAATCTCACAGAAGACACAGTTTAATACTGTAGAGCTACACAATATAAAGTCACTTAGTAAATACATTAGATAAAAAGAATGATACACAGAGAAACCTTCATTTACACCTTCAGAGTTTAACACAGGATAATTAATATCCATTTTTTAAAATTTTTTGTATTAGGTCTTAATACAAGATAATTATTGAAATAAAATATTAAAAATCCAAATTTGTAATGATAAAAATCTCACACGTAGACCATAGAAAATCTAATATATACATAAATATACAGAAAACTGTTAGAAAATGCATTATGGCAAGAAATGGACATCAAATATTGAATAATTCTTAGTGGTTGTGTATCGTAATTCATCGCCGATGTCCTTTGACCTATTTTCAGTCGTCCATGACTAAGAAAATGATTTCGAATAGGAAAAATATTTTCCATCAATGATTACATACATTGAAGTCAAACAGACGTCGCAAGTGAATTACGATATACGAAAACCAGGTCAACTTAAATATACGCGAAACATTTCGTCTTTGTGTGTGGCAAGCGAGTTTTAAAAAGAACCGAATCGGCTCGAAATTGCGTTCGTAACAATGGCATATAACCAAACACTTCGACAAAAAAGTTCATACATTTGTGTCGCTCATTAAAATGAGTCAAGTCTTGAGATAGCGTCTTCGGACACCCAGGACAGCGGAACGTCCATCGTGACGTCACCTAGAAGTCACAAAAGAGGACAGTTTAATATTAGAGTCCAGGCTTCTTCCTGTAGGAATACTGGAACAATAAGAGAAGACTCTTACTGGATCTCTAGGAAGAAAAGTTTAGAACAGATAGAACTATCCAGTATAAATATAG
Organism: Phenganax stokvisi; assembly: GCA_025400075.2. Taxonomy (NCBI): domain Eukaryota; kingdom Metazoa; phylum Cnidaria; class Anthozoa; order Malacalcyonacea; family Clavulariidae; genus Phenganax; species Phenganax stokvisi. Next base: position 5,624 of record JAODVQ020379730.1, on the reverse strand, counting down.
TCAGTTTAGTTTATGTTTCATCCTGTAGTAACACTGGATTAATAAGAGATATTTCTTACTGGATATCTAGGAAGAACAATTTAAAACTATTCGTGTACATTAAGTACCTTTATAGGTGGTTTTCGAGTAACATGTGAAATCAGAAAATTCATAGCAATGTCTTCACAATTAATGTACTCATCAACTTTGTCTCGTATTGCTTGAGGCATCACATATGTGTACAAATAGGCGTAATACTAAACAAAGATATCACAGAAAGAGAATTAGAGAGATATTACAGAAAGAGAAAGAAATTTCCTGGAACAATCAATGTTACTCATTGACAAACACCGACAATGAAGTAAGCAAAACAACGTCGATGAACTACGACATATGAAGACGAAAATAAACATTATATGCCTTGTGATAAAAAGCTGCTCCTGTCAGCACCATTGAAAGTTCACAAGAATAATTCGAGTTGTATAACCATCCACCATGATTCAAATCCCACGCGTGAAAACGACCAGGAAAACCAACCAATCTCTCCCTAGCTTCACGCCATACCCTACATGGGTACGAAAGGAACGCGTGAGTAATGTACTAACAGAGACCTTTAGATTAACGTTTACGGCGAACCGCTGACGGCAAACGGCAAAGTTTAAGTCGCATTTTAAAGTGAACTATGTCAGTTGTTCGATGTTACGGGAACGTATATAATGAACTGAAGCTTGATTAGGCAACTTCGCTCTACAAAACTGTTGATATTGCAATCTAATGTGATTTAAAGTTTGTCGTTAGCAGTTAGCGCTTCGCGATAAACGTCAATCTAAAACTCTCTAATAATTCAACTGTTCGCGCCCGCGACGAACAAGTTGTCCTGGACGTACAGAAATAAGCACTAATGAAAGTTGTCCAGAAAAACTTTGAATTAAATCTTTACCTAAAACCAAAGAGGATTTCATCATGTCGCAAATGAACATCATCGTCCATAGATAGCACTGCATCTGTTTCGATCTCATCTAGTGGCAGAAATCTGTTGTTTAAACTGTTCTTCTCCGGACGCAAGACCTAAAATCACAAAAAAATACCAACTAAGCGCTAAATCACACGTTCTTATGATGGTTAGCTTGAAAGACTAAACACAAACGAATTTCTCTGTTATTATTTTCAAAGTCGTTTATGTACCAAGAAAGTGTTTATCAACGCTGCGTAAAATACTGAATAGTGTGTTTGAAAACGAGACGCTAGCCGAGTTTTTTTTTGCAGAGTTTGCGGTGCTTCGTAAACCGGTTAACTGCACTGCTTCTTAAACAAACTTGTTTTTTAAGAGGAAATGAACGAGAAAGTTATGAACAGTTATTGCCGTAGTACCAAGACTACAATATGGTACTGATTTTTTGCTTATTAACAACTAATGACATGAAAATACAAATGAAAGCTGTAATATAATCGCTATAGGATCATCTCTGTGTTACCTTTAAAGGAACTCCGATATTTGGCCATTTTAAATGAGACGATGGTTCACTAGGACTATTCCAAACGACAATAACTTTGTTCAAATATTGCAGACCCACTAAACGACCAAGGGCTTCAATCAATACATTTTCTCTTTCATACGTTAAAACAACAATTGTAAACTGATCAACAGGATAATTTCCACCCAAAGCTTTCTGAAACTCCACCCCTGCTCCACCTGCTCCCTTCCCCAAGGGTTGAAACCCTCTTGATGAATTTAAAAACGAAGCAGATGATGGCAAAATAGGGACAAGAGGTTCACTTGGAAATGACAATAATGCTCCTGGGTATGAGTTCCACTTTTGTCTTGAATAAATACTGTTTGATGAAAAATTTCGGTAGAAAGTCGGTGAGTTAATGCGATGTTCAATAAGCGGGTTGACATCATCTAAGTTCACAAAAACTGGTGGGTTTTCTTCACTAAAAACTGAAGGCAACTTCAGGTCTTTCACTGGAATGTTGGGTAGAGACAGTCTTGTCCGTATCGCTGCAAATGTTGACTCCAAAACTGTATTCCTTGTTGATAAATAGGTTTCCCATAAAAATCTCCCTTGCTTTCGTGTATCCAAAAGATCGTTAACCACAAGTGTTCGTAAGATGAAGTGCAGTTGAGGAAACTGAGCCCCATGCAGGAATATAGCAGCTTGATGCCAGTTAATGATATCCTCAAAAGGTAGTACAATATTATCCAATAGTACAACAGGAATTGCTCCATATTGCAAAGCTTCAATGAATCGTATTATGCTCATTGTCTGATCTTCAATGTGTTCAGATTGAAATATTAAAGCAAAAGTTGATGCTTTTAAAACCTCAGCCCTATTGTTATGTTTCTCACAGAGCTGCCAATCTTTATGACTTGAAAATTGTGCATCAGAGTCACATGAAAGACGGATGAATATATCATTTGCTTCAAGTGAAAGTTGTTTGAGATCTGCTGCAGTAATAAAAGTATCGTTCGATTCTTTTAGAGAACCTAGATAATTCCCTTCAAAACTGATAAGATATTTACGATATGCAGGCAGTTGTGGTGCAGAGTTCATCCATGCGGTACCAGACGCAACCATGGTGATTAGAGGTGGAACAATTATATCAAACTCGCGTCGATATCGTAACTTTGAACCAAACGATGTCTGTACCACAATGGCACGGCTTGTATCAACTTCCTCAAGGCTCTCACGTAAGGAAAGGTTTACTATGACATGATTACGGCCATCACCTTGCCAAAACTTCAAGCTATGTAAGTATTTTTCAAATTCTTTGGGAATGAAAGGGTCTTCAATTATAACAACATACACACATGCTGAAGGCTCCATAATCTCCTCAGCAAAAGGCATTGATTTCATAATATCATACATTTCCGAAATGTCATTGAAAGGTTTGTAAACGTAGGCTGAAAACTCCTGAGACAATGGACACTTTTGAAAGTCGAAACAAGTTGAAAGCTTGCAATGAGCTCTCTCGTCCCTGGTTGCCTTCGGGTATGTTCTAAAACTGGTAGATCGTTTTGCTAAAATATCTTTAGGAGGCTTCATGAATGGAAGTTGTGGACAATTATTCATTTCTTTCTTTGCAAAGACAAGTTCTGCCAACTCACTCTGTTTTTTGCCAACTCTATGTGACAACTGGCTTGCTAATGAGCGAATATTCTGCATACTGTTGGAGTAGTCTTGAATATCCCTCAATAATTCATGTCGTTTGCTTTCAAGTTCACGTAGCTCGTTCTTTAAAGATAGCTTCACATGCTCAAGTTCATTTATATGTTTTTGAAGTTCATCTAGCTTGTACTCTGAATCTGAAGACTCTTCCAGGGTAGCCCGAGTATGAAATGGGGTTGAAAATAAAAATTCGTCTAAACCTGTCCGTTTTGTTAAATAATAATGAGTCACAAATGGCGTTACGGCAATGAAGCTTAGTAGAAGCAATAAAAATCGCCCGTAATAGCTTTCTTTCAGATGGTAGAATAGTGCTAACATTTTCAAACACCGTGAAATACATACAAAGATATTAATACATTAACTAAGATTTAAATATTATAGACTCAAATTATTCCGCACAAATCACAGCAATTAAGCTTAAAGTTTTTTGCGTTTTATCTATCCCATAACTAAAGTCATTCTCACGCAAGAATTAAGACACTTCAGCTCTGTTTATAATTAAATTTCATTCATTTCAAACAACAACGTACTCATACAATATTTCCATCTCGTCTAACAGCTGCTATAAGAAAACTCACGAATTTTGCCAAAACCTGCCATCAATTCTGCTTTTGATAACCTGTCCTCTTTAAGTCAATATGAAGGTTTATTAAACTGCAAAGATCGGCCGGTCAAAGTGATACTTTTGAAAGAAAAAGCATTCAGATATCAAGCAATTTCTCTCATTTTGTGAATGAAATTTTACACTTGAGGAGCAAAAGGAAAACGTCATTTCCGGTAAAACTTTGTAAAGGTTCAACGAAAATAGCACGTGATATATGAACAATTTAAACTAATAAATATAATTTAATATTGAACAATGCCCACAAAAGCACCGTACTCTTATTCTTTATTATTCACAACCTCTTTATTGCACTATGACTTTATTTTTATCTGAAGTCTTTTTTGATTGAATTGCCCGCAGAGGAGGCCAGCTGTGTCATTAACAATGCACTACTCAGTGTAAAAAAGCAAAATAATTTACATTTCTATCTTATAGATAAAATAAGGTATGAATGAAATGAATTGACGCTGTTAAAAACAACAGGTGTATGTCTCTGATGATATATTTTTAAACTCAGATTGCTTTGTTGTTGCATTTGAAAACGAAAGACTGGGAGTGTTTAGCCACTTAGCTTTACTGTTTAGTAGCTGAATTGCTTGTTCAATTTTCCGAGGGAAGACGCTCCTATTTGGTTTAATCTCGAATTCCGTACAGAATGATGCAGTCACTTTTTGTAGAAACTTTCACGTTTCTATTCACTGTGTTATGTCAAATCTTCACGGCTTTTGCAAAGTGGTTTGTTCCTATGAAAAGAAAGGATGTTCGAAGTGAAGTTGTCCTCATTACTGGAGCTGCTAGCGGCATAGGTAAAGTCACTTATTGATTTCTTTGCACATTGCATACTGTGTAAAATAATTTTCTGTATCTCCAGGTCGTTCGATGTCGCTACGTTTTGCATCTCTGGGTGCAACTGTCGTATGTGTGGATATTAACAAGGAAGCAAACGAAGCTACTGTAAATGAAATAGAATCAAAAAATCAGAAAGCATTTTCTTTCATTTGTGACTGCAGTAGCAAAGATGATATTTATAAGGTTGCAGATGAAATCAAAACAACTGTCGGAGATGTCACGATTCTTGTAAATAACGCTGGCATTGTGAGTGGAAAGAAATTGATGAATTGTTCTGACGCTCTTATTCAAAAAACATTTGAAATTAATACTTTGGCGCATTTTTGGGTAAGATTATAACCAGTTCCAAACTATTCTTCCTAGATTTTCAGTAAGAGTCATATCTTACTGATCCAGTATTACTGCAGGAAAACTAAACTAAACTATATCTGATGCGCATACTAATGATCTACAGCTCTTTCATCTTATTTCTATAGATGGTGAAAGCTTTTCTACCTGCTATGCTTAAGAAAAATCACGGTCATATAGTGAGCATCGCTTCTTCAGCTGGTCTGGCAGGCATAGTGGGTCTCTGCGATTACTGCAGCTCAAAATTTGCTGCTGTTGGTTTCAATGAATCTCTGCAAATGGAATTAGGAAAAATGAAAAAAAGCGACGTTCGTACGACCGTAGTTTGTCCTTATATGATAAATACTGGGATGTTTGATGGTGCAAAGTCCAGGTGCGATGCGAATATATATAGTTGGTAGATGACATGATCTTTATAACGGATGACACTCGGCGGGATTGCGTAAATATGAAGTGTCATTATTTCATTGCAGATTTTCATGGCTTCTTCCAATACTCGACGCTGAGCAGACAGTTGATAAAATAATGGAAGGTGTTTTAACTAATCAAAGTGTTTTAATCATTCCTAGATTGCTGTCTCTATTATTAGTTCTAAAAAGGTGAGCCAGTTTAGGAAAACTATGTTAGACAACAGTGTAGTTCGTTTCAATATGAAAACAAAATGTTATTTCATG
>JAODVQ020379624.1:0-11310 GCA_025400075.2 Phenganax stokvisi | reverse complement strand
TGAGGAAGAAGCCGACCGCGTTGTGCCCGTACCACCACTGCACCATCGCGTCCTGCACGCCGGCGTAGAGGGAGTACGACTTCCACAGGCTCACCGGGATGACCGCACTGTTGACGATGTGCAGCATCGCCACGGCGAGGATGAAGGCGGCGAAGAACCAGTTCGCCACGTAGATGTGGCGTACTCTCCGCTTCGCGATGGTGGCGATGAAGACGATGGCGTAGGCCACCCAGACCGCCGCGATGAGGATGTCGATCGGCCACTCGAGCTCCGCGTACTCCTTGCCCTGGGTGATGCCGAGCGGCAGGGTGACGGCGGCGAGCACGATCACCGCCTGCCAGCCCCAGAAGGTGAAGGCCGCGAGCCGGCGGCAGAACAGGCGCACGTGGCAGGTGCGCTGCACCACGTAGTACGAGGTCGCGAAGAGCGCGGAGCCGCCGAACGCGAAGATCACCGCGTTGGTGTGCAGCGGGCGCAGCCGCCCGTAGGTGAGCCACGGGATGTCGAAGTTGAGCGCCGGCCACGCGAGCTGGGCGGCGATGACCACTCCCACCAGCATGCCGACGATGCCCCACACGATGGTCATCACCGCGAACTGGCGCACGACGGTGTAGTTGTAGGTCTCGTGCATGCCGGTCAGTGTTCCGCGACGTCTCTCGGGCGCTTCTCGCGGGATCGGCTCGCAAGGCTCGGGGCGAATCCCGCGCTCCATGGCGGCGCGTCGGCGCAGTTGCAAGGCGTGCAGGGCGCGTGCATGCCGGTGTGCTCTCCCTGGCGACCGTCGCCGGATCAGCTCGTGAAGCTCGGGCCGAATCCCGAGCTCCACAGCAGGACGCTGATGGCGAGCAGCGCCACCAGCGCCACCAGGCCGAACGCCATCACCGCCGAGGAGAACAGGAAGCCCCGCTCCTCGGGGATCTCCATCATCACCGGCACTCCCGTATAGAAGAGGTGGACGGTGTACCCGAGCACCGGCAGTCCGACCAGGAGATTCAGCCACAGGATGGGCTGGGTGTGCATCAGGCCGGCGAGAAACAGCGGAGTGGCGGTGTAGGTGGCGAGCGCGTAGCACTGCCCGGGCGGCTGGTTCGCCCCGTACGTCCGGCTCATCCAGTGGATGACCCACGCCACCGAAGCGGTGGCGGCCACCATCGCGAGGTAGTACAGGACCGCGATGCGAAGCGCGCTCTCCTCGGTCAGGCGCACCGCGTCGCCGGCGCCGATCTGCCACCCGGTCCGGGTGGTCCCGATGTAGCCGGCGATGGCGGGGATCAGCGCGAAGAGGGCGGTGTGGGCGAGGAGCGAACGCGCCGTGCCGTAGCGCCGGTCGTGGATGGCGGCCCACTCGGTCTGCGGGCGGGTCAGCAGTCTGAATGCGTGGAGAAGCGACATGGGCATCGCCGGTCCGGTCCGATCGGGTGCGAGTCTTCGGTACGAGATCCAGCGAGGCTGCCGCCTCGGACCCACAAGGCGTGCTCGGCGCCTCTTCCCGGCGCAAGCCTCCCGGGGACGCCATACCCGTCGCAGCCTCGTACTTTCACGCAGGAAACCACTTTCAAGAACTTGACTCAACTGTGAAGATCGACGCGGTTCAAGGTGTCCAGCTTATCAGCGATACCGCGACGCGGGAATTGATCGAGGACAAGCCTGTCAGGCCTCTCGACTGCCGCGACACGGCCGCCCGCAATCCTCACTCTTGAAGGCGTCCATCTCGGCTCCGAAGAAGGGCTGCATCGAGCCGGAATGGTCCTGTGATCGCCTTCAGGCTCAGCGGCGCGCAGGCGACGACGTCCCTGACCCACGCTTCGACGGCGGCATCCAGCGTCCCGTCCGGCACGACCTCGGTCACCAGGCTGTGCTCCAGCGCGCGCGCGGCGGCGATGAAGCCCTCGGTGGGGTACCGAGGCATGCGCACTGTGCTCCAGCGCGCGCGCGGCGGCGATGCCGGCGGCCTCGCCCATGGCCATGCAGGGCGGGATCTCCCGGCTCATCTTCTGGGCCGACCGCGTCGCCGAGTAGTGGCGGCCGGCGACCAGCAACTGGTCCACGCCCGCCGGCAGCAGGGCGCGGTAGGGGGTGTCGTAGTCCCGGCCGCGGCACACGCTGTCGTGGAAGTGCGCGCGGTCCTTCACGTCCTGCTTGGTGACCACGTACTCGCCCTGCAGCAGGCGGGTCTGACGCATGCCGGTCCGGGGGGCGAAGTCCACGAAGTAGGCGCGCTCGAAACCGGGCATGTTCTCCCGCACGAACGCGAGCAGCGCCTGCATGCGGCGCCGTCCCTCGAACTCCGCCGCGGTCAGGTCCGCGACCTTCATCGCGTCGAAGCCGGTCATGTGCGGGCAGTTGCACCAAACGATGCCGGGGAGCGGGGTCTTCAGCCACCAGTACTGCCAGCAGCTTCCGATGAATCGCTTGGCCTGCCGGTCGAGGGCGGCGAAGCGTTCCGGGTCCTCGAACTGGAAGCGTTCCGCGGCGTCGGTGTCCACGCCGCCGATGCGCGACACGGTGGTGACGATGCAGGAGCCGTCGGTGAAGGGGGCGCCGGCGCTCGCCGCGACATCGAGGTCGCCGGTGGCGTCGATGACCACCTCCGCCCGGATGGCCTGCGCGCCCTCCTTGGTCTCCACGACGATCCCGGCCGCGCGTCCGTCCTCGACGATGGTCGACTGGAACCAGCGATGCAGGCGCAGGGTCACGCCCGCCTCGCGCACCATGTCGAGCGACGCCTGCTTGAATCCATCGGGGTCGAAGGCGGCGGCGAAGATGATGGGGTGGGGCTTGCTCCGGACATGGAAGTCGAACACGCCCCAGCGTGACCACTTGCGCCACAACACCTCGGTCGCGCGCACCGACGGGGCGCGGTCGGCCTCGGGCGGGTACACGCAGAGCCCCTTCGCGTGCATGCGCTCGATGATCTCCGTCGCGAGGCCGCCGGCGAGCCGGTTGTGCACGAACCACACTGCCAGCACCACCGCGATGGAGTTCCCCAGCGCGAAGCCCGCCACCGCCTCCAGCAGGGTCGGCCGGAAGTTGATCCACAGGATGTCGCCCTGCTCGACGAACACCTGGAGGACCTGGATCGGCGTCGGCGCGATATAGGTCGGCACCTCGAACACGAAAACGACGAGGTGCCAGATGTGGTCAGTCCGGTGACGGTGGATCGTCTTCGTCGGCGAGGATTCTGACCGCCGGGGTGTCGAGGTCGTCGAACTGGCCCGAGCGGACCGCCCACACGAAGATTCCGGCGATCGCGATGACCGCGACGACGGAGATTCCGATGAGGAGGGGGAGGATCTCCATGGCGGTCAGCCTCCGTCGGGGTCCCGCCCGCGGCCGAGACGGAGCGCGTTGCCCGCCACTGCGAGCGAGCTGAGCGACATCCCGATGGCCGCGGCCCAGGGGGGCACCGCACCGGCGGCGGCGAGCGGCAGGGCGACGAGGTTGTAGCCGAGCGCCCAGGCGAGGTTCTGCTTCACGATGCGCCGGGAGCGGCGCGCGATGTCGAGCGCGGCGAGGAGCCGGCCCGGGTCGTCGCCGATGAGCACCGCGTCGGCGCGGGCCGCGGCGGCGGCCGCTCCGCGGCCCATTGCCACCGAGACGTGGGCGCTGGCAAGCGCCGGGGTGTCGTTGACCCCGTCGCCGAGCATCAGCACCCGCTCTCCGGAGGCGGCGAGCCGGGCCGCCTCCTCCTGCTTGTCCTCCGGGGAGAGTTCGGCAAGGTGGCGCGCCACCCCGAGCGCGCGGGCGGCGCGTTCGACGGCGGCGGCGGAATCCCCGGAGGCGATGGTGGTCTCGATGCCACGCCGGCGGAGACCGTCGACCAGCTCCGGTGCATCGGCGCGCAGCGTGTCGGCGAGGACGAAACGGGCGAGGAGGGCGCCGTCGCGGGCGAGGAAGACGTGGGTGGTGGCGCCGTCGGTTCCGAATGTGCCGGGGTCCAGGCTGCATGCACGGACAACGAATTCGCGGCTCCCCACCGCGTAGTGGACGCCGTCGATTCGGCCGGTGACGCCGCCGGCATGCGTGCCGGGTTCCTCGACATTCAGGGCGGTGCGCTCCGCTTGGGGGGAGACGGCTTCGATGGCGTTCGCGCGTGCGATTGCACGTTCTTCCCCTCCGATTTCGGCAGCATCCATGTGCCCGACAACAGGCGCTTCGTCTTCGCCGCCGGCTCCACCTGCGGCCGCGACGAGCGCGGCCCCCACCGGATGGGTGGCGTAGCGCTCCAGGGCCGCGGCGAGCGCGAGGCACCGCGACCGGGAGACGCTGGTGACCGCCGTGACCGATTGCAGGCTGAATCGCCCCTCGGTGAGGGTGCCGGTCTTGTCGGCGAGGCAGTGGGTGGCGAGAGCGAGCCGCTCGACCGCGTTCGCGCGGGTGGCGATGAGCCCGGCACGGGCGAGGGCGCCCAGCGCTGCGGTCATCGCGGCCGGGGTGGCGAGCGAGAGGGCGCAGGGACAGGTCACCACCAGGACCGACACCAGCACCGGGATCATGCGGGACGGATCGTGGAGCAGCCATGCGACCGCGACCCCGGTCGCGAGCACCAGGACGGCGCCGATGAACCACGCCGCGGCCCGGTCCGCGAGCTCGGCGATGGCCGGCCGCTCGCGGGCCACCCGCTCGGCCCGGCGGAGCACTCCGCCGAGCACGGTCTCGTCACCCGCGCCGGTCACCTCGACCTCGACCACTCCGGCACCGTTGACGCTGCCCGCAAGCACCCGGTCGCCGGCCGAGCGTGCGACCGGATTCGACTCACCGGTGAGGAGGGATTCGTCGAATGCGGAGTGTCCGGATCGGATGGCGCCGTCGGCGGGCACCACCTCACCGGGACGCACTCGCACCCGGTCGCCGGGGCGGAGCGCGGCGGCCGGAATACGTTCGGTGCTCGCATCGCCGCCGTCGACGTTGCCGCCGCCATCGGATTCGCCATCGGCGCGATCGCCGCCGTCGGTGCGCTTTTTCTCTCCCGCTCCCGTGTCGGCCCCGATCCCCATCCGGGTCCCTGCTTCCGTCGCGGATTCGGTCTCCTTTCCAACCTTGTTCCAAGCCCCTGTCCCGGTCTCCGTGTCGCGCCCGGTTCCGGCGCCGGTTTCGCCGCCGGATCGGCCCTCGCGCACGCGCGTCGCGACGAGCGGGGCGGTGCGGGCGAGGGCGCGGATCGCGGCAGTGGCCCGCCGGCGTGCAAGCAGCTCGAGGTAACGGGCCGCGCTCAGCAGGGTGACGAACATCACCACCGAGTCGAACCAGACCTCCCCTTCGCCGGTGACGGTCGCGAAGGCGCTGCCGGCGAAGGCGATGGCGAGCCCGAGCGCCACCGGCACGTCCATCGTGAGATGCCGGCTGCGGAGCGCCGCGACGGCGCCGGTGAAGAAGGCACGTCCCGGCCACGCGAGCACCGGGACCGTGAGCATCATCGCGAGCCACCGGAAGAGCTGCTCGAACCCGGCTTCCATGCCGCCGTACCACTCGCTCGCATAGAGCGCGATGGAGAGCAGCATCACCTGCATTCCGAACAGCGCCGAGATGCCGAGCCCCCGGATACGGGCGCGGCGCTCCGACTCGATGGCCGCCTCTTCCGCCTGCACGGTATAGGGGGTGGTGCGGTACCCGGCCCTGGCGAGGGTTTCGAGCAGGGTGTGGAGGCGCGTCGCGCGGGCGTCGAAGCGGACCTCGGCGCAGCGGAGCGGGAAGTCGACGGTGGCGGCGCTCACTCCCGGGACCGAGGCGAGGAGGCGCTCGACGAGCCAGGCGCAGCCGGCGCAGCGCATGCCTTCGACGGTGAGGGTGACGGTGGTGGGGGTGGCACCGGTGCCGCCGTCACTACCCCGTCCGGTGTCCGCCGGGCGGTCGTTGTCGCCACCGCGTCGCAGCAGGGACGCCTCCACCTCTGGCACGCGCCATGCGTCCAGCTCCGCTCGGTGGCGGGAGTCGGCTGTAGCCGCGCCTTGCGCGTCGGAGTGGGTGCGCAGACCGTACCAGGCGTCAAGTCCGGCGTTGGCGATAGTTTCGACGGCGGTGCGGCAGGGGTTGCCGCAGACGCGCACTTCCCGACCCGATAACTCGATTCTCGACGATTCAGGACCGAGCGGCGCGCCGCAATGATGGCAGGCCGCCGGTGCCGCGCACACGGAGGACGAAAAGACTTCCATGCCCAAGAGCTCTTGCTTGTTCGAAAGCTGGCGCGTCGTCTACGTCAGGCTCTCCACCAAGGCACGATAGTGAAAACACTGCCTTTCCAGCCTCTCGAACCCGACCGCGTGTCGATCGCAAAAGCGGTACCGTCTCTCTGGCGATTTGTCGACGTTGACAAATAGCTGCATGCGACGCCCCTCCGGTTCATGCAACACCGTCATGAATGCATTGCAAAGATCTTGACCCCGTAGTAGCTCCGGATCGAACTCGAGGTTGCGGAACACCGCGATACACCATCTGGAACAGCATGACGTCGCACTGCATTGCAGACAGGCCATGGTCGAACAGACCACCATCGAAGTACGTCCTGATTCTCGTATCCGATGGGTTTTGCTCGAACCATTTGAACACCATCGCCCAGCCACCACTTGGGCTGGTCCTGTCCATCCGGGGTTGAAGCCTGACAAAACGTGCGTCCAGCCCACGGTTGCGCAGGGAGGCTTTCAGGAAACACTCTATGGCATGGATGTCCGTTGCGCCCTCGCACACAATGAAGATGGGTCCCATACCGTCCAGGCGCTCCGGGGGATAGCCCGCCTCTGTCGCCCCGGCCAAGTGATGGAGCGCCAGCATGGTGTGCGTCTTGCCGCCGCCGAAATTGGTCTGAAGCCCGATGACCGGTTCGCCGCCCCGGCCGGCGAGGCGTGCAACCGTCGCGATCAGGACGCGCCGCAGTCCTTCCGTCGCGTAGGTGATCCTGAAGAACGCGGCCGGATCGCCGTACTCCTCACCGCCACCACCCTGATCGACCAGCGCCAGGTTGGCCGCGAACTCGGCATCGGAGAAGCGCGCTTCGAGCACGTCCGGATGGGGCTCGCAGACCTCGCGCCAGGGACGGAGCTGTTCCTTTGGTGGCGGCTCCTCCAGTGTCAGGGCGGCCGGCGCCGCGGTGGACCGGCCTCCGCTCGCCGCGCGTTCCGCCTCGTACAGTCCTTCGATGATCGCGACCTGCGGCGTGGCCCCGGCGGCCGCCAGCAGTTCGCGCATGGCGTCGAGGTAGCGAAGCGCCTCACGCGCTCCCGTGTCTCCTGCAAAGTGCGCCGCGCTGTTGCGGGCATCCAGCGCCGGCGAGACGAAGCTCCGCGCCTTGCGCAGCTTCGCGTCGTGCCGGAACAGGTCGTTCCACTGATCGAGCAAGGTCTTCAGGAGGGCGTAGATGTCCAGTTCGCCGCCCGGCTCGTCCCGGTGCGCCCGGCTCGCGTAGTGGCGCCAGTTGGGGCCATGGCGGTCGCGCATGTGTCTCTTGACATAGGGAACCAGCCCGACGCGGAGCGCCTCCGGACCCTCTTCGACGCGTTGCTTGGCCGCGAGGGCCGGGGCCGACCGGTCCGTTCGGCTCATGGCGCCGACTCCATGTCGTTCAACACAATGCGTTGGCCGAAACGCCGGAAATCCTTCCCGTTGAAGGTCAGCAGCCGGCGCTCGCTGTGGGCCAGCATGGTCGCCACGATATTGGCGTCGTGGACCTGTTTTCCCGCCACCGGCACCTCGCGGCACAACGCCCTCAGTGTGTTCGAAACCTCCGGCCCGTCCTCCAGTATCTCGAACCGGGCCTCCAGAGCGGCCGTGTGTTCGAGGGCTACATCCATGGCGATTGGAGGCGACCAGGGCTGCGGCCGGGTGACGGTCGCCAGATACTCCCGCAGGACCTGCCGGCTGATCCGCAGCGCTTCGCCGCTCTCGCCGACCTCTCCCATCCTGCGCCGGGCGAGACCGTGGCTCGGGGCGGCTTCGAAACGTGCCCGCACCAGGACGTTGGTATCGAAGAACATTCCGGACTCAGCGGCCTTCCCCGGCGTCGTCCTGCGGTCCGCCTGTCAGACGGCCGAACTCGTCGTAGATCTGCTCGCGGCTCACCGTGAAGCCCTCCGGCCAGCTCCCACCGGGTATCGTGGGCCAGAACTCATCGAGATCGAACTTCTTCCGGCCGGCAGGTGCCGCGGCCTCGGCCGGTGCCACGTCCGCACGCTCGAATACCAGGGTTTCCGCCTCGACGTCCACCGCTCGCGTTCGCCATCCCGCGGCTTGCCAGGCGAGTGAATGGCTGTGCCCGCTACCCTTCTTCGAGTTGGACCACCAAGGACGGTGCAGGCGTGCCGAATCGGGAAGGCGGAAGCCGAGAATCGCCTCGATCTCACCAAACGATGTCCGCCATTCCGGCTCGGAGCGAGCGGAGAGAAGATGACGGTAGAGGGGGGCGTACTTTCCTCGCGCCGCCGCGTCGCGAACGAGTTGGTCCCGTGTAATGGACATGAGTATAACACCGTGTAGTTCTTACTTACTGGCTCAAGTGTGCGTTCGTCTCGGGCGAACGTCAATGTACGGGTGTGCGAATGCATGAAAACATGAAATCTCGAATCTCGCATTCGAGATTTCATGTTAACCGTGCTACCGTGCCTTCATGCGTTACCTGCCTCGTCCACGGGAGCTGGAGGCCGTTCGAGCCGGGCTCCGCCGCGCGCCGGTCACGGCACTCCTCGGCCCCAGGCAGTGCGGCAAGACGACGCTGGCGCAATCGCTGAAGGCCGAGCATTTCTTCGACCTCGAGGATCCGAGGAGCCTGGTTCGACTGGACGAGCCGCAAACCGCCCTGGAGGGCTTGACCGGCACCGTCGTGATCGACGAGGTGCAGCGCAAGCCGGATCTCTTTCCGCTGCTCCGCGTCCTCGCGGACAGTCGGCAGGCCACGCGATACCTGCTCCTCGGCAGCGCCTCGCCGGAGCTGGTGAAGGAGGTCTCCGAAAGCCTCGCCGGCCGGGTCGCGTACCACGACCTCGGCCCCCTGGCGGTCGACGAGACCGACGCCGGTGAATGGCGCAGGCTGTGGCTGCGGGGAGGGTTCCCGCGCAGCTTCCTGGCCGACGATGACGCGGCCTCCGCCCTGTGGCGGGAAGACTTCATTCGCGCTCACCTGGAACGCGACATTCCCGCCCTCGGAATCTCCATCCCGGCCGAGACCCTGCGTCGATTCTGGGTGATGGTGAGCCACTACCACGGGCAGGTGCTCAATCTGTCGGAGCTCGGCCGGTCGTTCGGCGTCTCCGACCACACCGTTCGCCGTTACCTCGAAATCCTGAGCGGTACCTTCATGATCCGCCTGCTGCCCCCGTGGCACGCCAACGTCGGCAAGCGGCTGGTGAAGGCCCCGAAGCTGTACGTCCGCGACAGCGGCCTGTTTCACGCACTGCACACCATCGCGACTCCCGTCGAGCTCGAGTCGCATCCAAAGCTCGGGGCATCGTGGGAGGGCTTCGCCATGGAGCAGGCGATCCGCCTGAGGGGCGTGACCCGCCCGTACTTCTGGCGCACGCACACCGGCGCGGAGCTGGACCTCGTGTGGCAGGCCCGTGGCGGGCTGTGGGGAATGGAGTTCAAGTACCAGGACGCGCCCGGGATGACGAGGAGCGTCCGCGCGGTGCTGCGTGACCTGCCCCTGCGGCACCTGTGGATCGTCTATCCCGGTCCCGACCGCTACCGACTCGACGAGGCGGTCAGCGTGCTGCCCGTGGCGGACATTGCCGATCCGGCGTTATCGGCATGACCGCGCGCATCGCCACCCGCTCGGACCGCATCGTCACCTTCTGCGGTCGACGGAGGCCGTGAAGAGCTTCTTCCGCGAACCGTCCCGCCATCTGCGCCCAGCCCGATTGCGACCTTGCGCAAGCCGAAGGAGCCGGCATCCCGCCGCCGTCAGGGACCCGACCGGTCGAGACCCCTGACGATCCGCTTCTCCGGGTCGACGAACGGAAGATCGACGATCTCGCACGGGTGGACATCGCCGCTCGGCAGCCTGACGCGGAGGGAGCGTCCCTTCCAGTCGCCGGGCTCGTTGAACCTGACGTAGCCGATTCCGCACTCCAGAGTCGGTGACCGGACCCCCATGGTCATGCGCCCGACCGGCGTGTCGCCGTCCAGCACGGTGCTGGCGGCGGACGGCAGCGCGTCGGAGCACGTGAGGCCGTGGAGCAGTGGCCGCCGGTCCGCGTGCAGCAGCGCCGACCGACCGACGAAGTCGCCCCTTTCGATGTCGACGAATCGACCGAGCCCGGCCTCGAAGGGCGTCATGGTGGTGTCCATGTCGGTCGTGTTGCCGAGAATTCCGGCCTCGATTCGCCGCATGGTCATCGGGCTCGTGCTGGAGAACTCCATGCCGTGCGGCTCGCCCGCGGCCATCAGGTGGTCCCACAGCGCCAGGTGGTCGGTCGCATCGCCGAAGGGGTAGATCTCGTAGCCGAGCTCGCCGGTGAACCCGGTGCGCGAGACGTAGACCTCCTGGCCGCCGAGATCGAAGAACCCGGCCCGGAAGTAGCGCATGCCCTCGTCGATCCGGTTGGCGGAAGCCGCGCGCATGATCTCCAGGGACGCCGGTCCCTGAATCTGGATCACCCGCGACTTCGGGTCGGAGATGGCGACATCGTGGCCTGCGCTGTGGGCGAGGAACCAGTCCTCCAGTGCGCCGTCGGCCTGCACGTACCAGAAACGGTCGCCCCTCAGCCTGAACACGACGCCGTCCATGAACACGCCGCCCTGCGGCGTGCAGGCGAGGGCGTAGCGCCCGCGCCCTTCCTCCAGGGTCGACACGCTACGCGAGAGGACCTTGTCCAGGAACGCCGGGGCGTCTGGCCCGGACACCTCGACCGGTTTCTCGGGCGTGTCGAACAGAAGGGCCTTGCGCCTCAGGACCCAGTAGTTCCGGACGGGGTCTTCTCCGTTGAAGATCGGGAAGTAGCGGCCCGCGTAGACGCCGCGGATCAGCTCCGGACCGTCGTAGCGGGCAATGAATGGAGATTCCTCGAATCGCCGGCCGCTGACGCGGACGGTGTTGCCGCGGTCTTCCGGTTCTTGCAGGTTCATTGGTTCCGTTCTCGATGTCTCGCGGTGGACGAGCCAAGCGCCCCGAGGCGCCGTTCATGTCTCGTCGGTCCGACGCGCTGCCCCGCTAGCCGTCCGTGAAATGAAAACGCGCCCTGAACGGCGCGAGCTGCTCCTTGCCGAGAATGAAGTCCGCCGCACGGGCTGCGATCATCTGCGTCGGCGCGTTGAGATTGGCGCTGACCACCTGCGGCATGACGGATGCGTCGACGACGCGCAGGCCCTCGATCCCGTGCACGCGCA
>JAODVQ020379516.1:0-11312 GCA_025400075.2 Phenganax stokvisi | reverse complement strand
ATAGTAAACCTCGCCCATCCCTATATACAAAGCACTACCGTGCTTTGTGATACAATACCATTAATACATGAAACAAAAAGAGGAAGAAAGGCAAAGCAAAGAAACACAACTCAACTACACTCAAGACAACTACATTTTTTCAAAGAAAAACAAGCTGCCTTGAGTGGGACTCGAACCCACAACGCTCTGCTTTCCAGGTGAAGTTCCGGGCGAAGTGCTCTACCAATTGAGCTACCAAGGCAGCTCAGTTGGCAGGGATCCAAGTCAAGCTACACAACACAAAGTCAGGCAAATATCCCCTACAATATCAACTGTGCAAAGTACGGTAATTTAGAACATGTATATACCATTATGATATATTGATATACTGTCGATACAGGTTGTGCTACTGAAAGGTTTAATAACACAACCAATAGGTGTGTGTTTATAAGCTAAGGCTCAATGTGTATCATGTTGTCATAATTGTGTATGAAAACTCAATGAAGAGTTTTGTACACTAACACAAAGGAGAGAGACTGAAAGAGAATCTTTTGGTCTATATTATGATTGTAGTGAGTTATAGTGAGTTGGACATGAAACTGTGGAGAGAGAGACCTGTACAATTCACAGGTTCAAAGGTCAACACGTAATATTATTTCACTCGCGCAGGGGAGAGCCTGGGGACGAGGCTAAGGCCTGTATAGTTTGTTTCAATGATTGGCCTCCACGAGGTATATGATCTGAAGTGGTTTATACTGCTGTCACCACCTCACCATGATAGGCCTCCACAAGGTATATGATCTGAAGTGGTATATACTGCTGTCACCACCTCACCATGATACATCTGAAGTGGTATATACTGTCAGTCACCACTGCACCATGGTGTGAGTGTTACGTTGGATAGTAGGTACAGATGAGGGGGGATACATTGCAACTTGGGCACAAGAGAAGGGAAGAGAGAAGACTCGTGTTCCATTATTAGTTTCAATGAGGCATAGAACATATCCAAGTGGTACCATAATCACCACTGTTTTATTGCGTTCCCGGGCTTCGTGGGCCTAGTGAGCACAAGTCATGCCAGCCAGTCATGAGACAAGCGAGCAAGTATGTATGTCTCTGAATGAATGCAAAGGTTAGAGAGTAGATCATACTTAGACAGACAAAACGAGGTGGACAGGGATATACATTGAGAGATGGAATGCACACACGTTGCTATGGTTTCAAAATAATCTGCCCCGCCCACTCCAGGAGGGGGTAATACTGTACATATATGGAGTGAATGAATTTGTTTACATGAAAATGTTGGTGCTATGATCGTGTTATGGCCCAGCAGTGTTTGCAAATAATAACCACTAACTACTTTGTTGATCAGAATTGGTCGATTACAACAAAGGCAAGAGTACGGTATATTAAACCTCTGGAGTAGTCTGGAATCATTGGCAGGGAGGTGGGGTGGGGGGTCATTGCATATTATTCTTGTATGGGTTACAATATTACGTAATATTACGTTATGCCTTGACCGTTGTAACACTGTAACAGAACTAAACTGTTCTGTCTCACCGAGCCTGCCAAAACCTCTCGATTCCAGCCACCTTCCTATTCCAAACCTCTCACATGCAGCTTCCTGAAACTTGGCACGAATGCAGCCACCAACATAGCTATTCCAAGCATCTCAAATGCAGCCACGTAGCTATTCCAAGCATCTCAAATTCAACCACCTCTTCAAATACTTCCCAAACCCAGCCGACTCTACTCAAACCCCTCAAATCCAGCCACTTTATTACTTCAACCCCCTAAAATCCAGCCACCTCACATGCTCCAATCATATTACTTTACCTATATACACTACATGTGTGTATATACATACAATATATACTGTGTTGAGTTTTCAGCCAAATGAGACAAATACGTCTTTTCATTATACCAGTACTGTATCCATTAGAAACACGCTGTGTGTTGCCAAAATGAAATTACTTTTCACTAGACATCTCATCCAACCACCCAAAAACATGGAATGTACATGCAGTAGGAGAGTTCGAGGGTTTTGATGAGTACACCTGCGTTTCTGAGTCCTAACAAAATTGAAACACCCTTTAAATTTAATAGTGTGGCAGTATAAAAAAGTATGCATACACGTCTGAAAATCCTACTATGTTATGGAGTAAAGCATCTCTCATTATTCCAGCCATCGTGCAACCACCATAAAGGTGGCTGAATTTGTTTTATATGAGAGACATGCTTTCCGTGATAAATCTATTCTGAAGTGATTGGCTGGTTTAGGAAGATTATGAGTTGCTAGCGGGCCCTCTTCAGGAAATGGATTAAGTGGAATAGTCCTTATAATACTGCTATACGTTTCCCCAGCTATCTATATGGAGAAGGTGAAATGGCCTTAGAGCCTGCAGATCTGTTCAGGAAATGTCTAACTACTGCAAACATTGGTTATAAGTGTCAGGTCTTGTTTGCAGACAGCAGGGAGCTTGTTCTATGACAATACAACCACACACTTACTTGCTGCTGCTTGCAATACCCCTGAATATGTCTGTGTATGCACTGGTCATTTCCCTACTCAAAACAACCACTGTCTACCACATCCATATATATCACAATATCAGAATCATACACACCACCACGGACACTATTATAAAACTGCACATGAGATGAATCTCCTGTGTTATGGCAAACTTATTGTGGTCTAAGCATGTGCACTCCTATATTGGTTATATAATGTGTATATTGTTGTTGAATTATTACAAGAAAACAAGGTATGTAGATCCTGTTTAGTAGATGCAGCAGATAATGGAGAGAGCTAGAGACCAAGAGGTCAGAGAGAGTAAGAGAGAGTGTAAGAAAGGGCGAGCAGCTGGGAGAGTTCAAGAGAGAGATTAGCCTCTATGAGGCCATGAAACATTGAAGTGGTAATCACAGTCACCATTACAAAAGTGCACCTGGGTTTCGTGGGCTCAGTAGACATGGGTGATGGGCATGAGAACAGAGAGTGTGTGTATATGTATACATATGTGTCTGTGCACACACACTTTTAAAAGCAAGAACGAGGAGGAAGAGGAAGAAGAGGAAGAAGAGGAGGAGGAGGAGGAGCTCACCAGCAAGAGGCAGTCCCGAGGGGTTAAGTCGATAGAAGAAGGCAACGTAGTGGGAAATTGTTCCAGCACCTACCTCCCACAGTGTGTCTGGACAGAGATGGAGAAAGAAATACTAGGAGAAATTGAGAGAGGGAGGGAGAGGGAGAGCTAGCATACTCTAGAACATAGTGTGAGAGGAATGTCTCTGGGATATCAAAGGAGAGAAAAATTCAAGTATATATATATAGCTGTAGAGCTGCTAAGATAAACAGATGTCAGCAGCCTAGAGTGATCTTAGCTGAGGTTGATATACAATCCCATATCGAGAGCCCCGGGCTTCGATCTTCCCTGGCATCTAGGGCAAGACACAACAACCAGCATGCACGCACACACCCACCCCCACATCAACCGGCTTCTCCCGACAGACCTCGAGTACTAAATACAGCCACGAAGACCCACTCAAGGAGGTCACTCCCTTTTAGCAGCTGGGGCGCGAGTGGAAACGGTCTCCTGTTTTATTGCGAACTTACCGCCATCGGCCTCCATTATTTCGTTTCCTTCTAGCTAAAAATTTTATGGAGGAGTGCAGCGTCTGTTTTATGCCCGGCCACACAAACGTTCTTCAATAATAGCTACACTGCTTGATTTGCTGACGCTAGCGAAAAAATCCTAATATGAAAGTGGGCGTTGTCGCTACATCACGAGCGACTAAAGACAGGAATGTGTCCATTGAACTTTGACCTCTACATGCATATAATTGCTATATTATAAACCAACGATAGATGGAGTGGGTCTGATTCATACAGCTGCTTTCGCTTTTTATCATCAAGAAGCTCTCTTGATTGCAATCTACAGTAAGAGCGCTGAACGCAAGGCTTCACCTGTACTTATCTGTTTAGGCTCAGAGATAGATGCTGCATAAACCTCATTTTGCCTCTTCTACAGTACAATATAGCATATACCCTGAAAAGGAAGCACGTTATTAAAGACGTGCTATTTAGTGGCGACAGAAAATCATTGAGAGTAGTATAATATAGCTTTGGCTCCTCCTTCCTGTGCGAGCTGGCCGGACTATAGCTGTCTAGATTTTATTTGTGGAGATCTTATGGGCACGTAAGAGCCTTAGTTTTGAGTTTTTAGTACTTAAGAAAGACCTGAGATGATGTGTGCTCCGCTGTGGAGCTTCGAAACACACTTTCTTCACGGAAAATCAACCTTTAAAAGTCTAGCGCTCTAATGTCAAGAGGTCAAAGTTCAATGGACACATTTCTGTCTTTAGTCGCTCGTGCTACATCTGGCTTGGCCTCCAGTAGCTATACAGCTATATAGCTACATTCTGCTGCCCTTACTACCTTTGTTTGTAAAAAGGGCACATTAGTATATACAGTCCAAGTTCTTATGGTTCTAATCGTGGTATTAGAAGTACTTCGTTTGGCTGATACACAACAAGACCACATCTAGCACTGAGCTTCATCATTTTTCTGACACAACGACGAGCAAAGTAAAATGCACGCATGCGCACATTCGTTTCATGAGACTTCCGGATATCGAGACGATTTTGTTTGCAAACCAAACTACAAAGGAAGCTTCACCTGCTCCCCCTTAGCTCTAAGCTTAGATTTGCACATGAACTGCTGCCACCTCTAGCTAAGAAGAATTCCTGTGAAGCAAGTTTAGCTGTAATATTGCAGAACTTCAAGAATGCAGTTGAGTCGTAGCTTTTTCATCCAAGCCTTTGTGGCTTTTCTCTGCTGTCTTTCTCTTCTCGCAACAGTAGCAAGAGGTAATAACGACATATTCAAATTCGACGTCACGTCTGAAGTGGTGCGAGACGACAACGATGGTGGTAGAATTCGTGGAGTGAGGAATCGAAAAAACAAATCGTTCGTGCTGGGCGGCCTCTTCCCCATCCACACTCACTCCACCGACCCATCGCAGGGCTCACCGTGTGGAGAAGTGCGACGAGAGCGAGGGCTGGAGCGAATGGAAGCGATGCTATTCGCGATAGACGTCATAAACGCTGATCCTGAGCTACTGCCTGGGATAGAGCTCGGTTACGACATTCGAGACACGTGCAACAGCGAGACGGTGGGTCTGGACGAAGCAATAGACTTGATCATCACTGGTAGTAGCCTCAACATAGAGAGCTGCGAGTCTCTACCCGTTATCAGTGAGAATGGAACTGGATATGTAGCTGTCCCTACGTCTGGTATTGTAGGAGCTGCAGGCAGTGGTGTCTCTGTACCCGTGGCCTCTCTCGGTCGCCTCTTTCGCATGCCGCAGGTCAGCTACGCCTCTACAAGCCCGCTACTGACCGATCGCTCTCGCTACTCTTACTTTCGTCGCACAGTGCCTTCAGACGACCTGCAGGTCTTGGCTATGGTCGACATTCTGCATCGATTCAACTGGAACTATGTCTCAATCCTACATTCAGAGGACACGTACGGCTCGGCCGGTATCAACGAATTCGTCAACGTTTCTGGCGCGAACGACATTTGCATTGACCTGCGACGTGGCATTCCGCCCACATTTTCCAGCTCCGACTACGACACACTCGTCGAGGAGCTGGGCAACTCGCGAGCACGAGTAGTCATCATCTTTGCCAATCAAGAATCAGTACACGAGGTGTTGACAAGGGTGAACAGTAACGAAACATTGAGAACCAACTTCACCTGGATAGCCAGCGACGCCTGGGCTCGCTCTATAGAACTAGTAGAAGAGTTTCCGGACACGGCAGCAGGGTTGTTTGGAGTGGCACCCCTCACCGAACACCTCCCCACCTTCGAGGACTACATCTCACAACTCACCATCAACTCCAACGTTCGAAACGACTGGTTCCCGGAGTTCTTCTCAGCCTTTGCCAACTGCACACTGGGAGAATGCAGCAATGATACAAATGTGATTGGTAGCTCCAATGGTTACACACAGGGTAACTTTATCCCTTTAGTTGTGGACGCCGTTTACTCTTTTGCCCACGCTCTACACAACTTTCTCATGGATAATTGCAACGAAACAGACACTGCTCCGTTTGTTTGGTTCAAGGAGAACGGTTCTTGTTGGGGTCAGTCGAAAGAGCTCAATGGAATCACTCTGCTGGAATACCTCAATGATGTCAATTTTACCAGTATCACCAATAACACAATTCAGTTTGACGAGTCTGGCAGTGTGGCTGGATTCTACGAGATCCTCAACTACCAGGCAAAGTTTTCCGATTCTGGAAACATCATCGGGTACGAGTTTGTGAGTGTGGGAACATGGGAGAGTTCAAATGTGAGCGAACGGCTCATTCTGAAAAATGTCACACTCCAGTATGGTCTGAACAGTGACAACACACTCAGAGACGAACCACTTGAGTCTGGTTGTGGAGGTTGTCCTGCAGGTAAATACATCAGAGTTATCCCGGGATCCTGCTGCAGTATATGTGAACCGTGCAGAGGACGTAACTATTCATCTGAGGCACAATCCACGAACTGCAGCTCATGTTTTGACGAGGATAAACAGATAGAGTTCTGGGGAAATAATCCTCAATTTGGTAGTAATAGCTGTGTCCCTCTCAACAGAGTATCTGCCATGTACAGTGATCCCTGGGCCATCCCAAGCCTCATCCTTGGCTGTATTGGTCTCCTCTGTGTCACTGGCACGGCCATCGTTTTTGGAATCTTCTGGAAGACACCAGTCATCAAATCTTCCGGCCGTGAACAGATGATCCTACTTCTAGTTGGTATAGCCTGCAGTTTTATTCTCCCTTTCTTCTACGTGGCACCTCCCTCCATCTTCATATGTCTGATAAACCGGCTGGGGATTTGGTTCTGCTATTCGCTCATGTTTGGAGCTCTCATGATAAAGGTCCAACGAGTGGCGAGAATCTTCTACGGAATAAAGAGGAACCTGAACTACACTCCTCGTTTCGTGTCTCCAGCCTTCCAGGTTACCTTCACAATCATAGTAGTGGCTATTCAGATGGTTCTAGTTATTATTTCTCTTGCTATATATCACCCCGAGGTGCTCCACGTGTACCCCTTTGATGAGAACACAATCAAACAACCAGAGGTGATCATTACCTGCCTACCGGAGACCACCGAGGTTATAGTGCTCTCAATCCTCTACGAAACTGCCATAATCTCAGCAGCCACTGTTCTCGGTGCATTTAGCTTCAAGTTTCCAGAGAATTTCAACGAGGCTAAGTACATATCATTCTGCACCTTTTCTCTCCTAGTCGTGTGGATTGGACTGATACCGACTTACTTCACTACGCAATCACGACCGGAGATTCAGAACGCCGCCATTTCTCTCTTCATCATTTTGAGTGCATTCGGTGTTCTCTTCTTCATCTTTGGACCAAAACTCTTCATCGTTGTGTTTCAGCCAGAAAGAAACAGTGTTCATTACAGTACCCACCACACAGCCAACGGCCAACAGGACCAGGGGATGAAACTGAACACCCTCAACTTCAGAGATGGTAAGCAAT
The DNA here is from genome assembly GCA_025400075.2 of Phenganax stokvisi. Classification (NCBI taxonomy): domain Eukaryota; kingdom Metazoa; phylum Cnidaria; class Anthozoa; order Malacalcyonacea; family Clavulariidae; genus Phenganax; species Phenganax stokvisi. The sequence goes on along the minus strand of JAODVQ020379516.1, from coordinate 3,782 downwards.
ACTTAATTAAAGCACTGTATAGTTAAAGGGAGGCAGCTAATAATCATGATGTATATCACAGGGATCCAGTAGAACCATAGTACTACTATATATAATAGCTCAGGTGTACAAGGGATGATGTCATAATGACTTATGGTGGTGGACCTTTGATGTGTGCATGATAATATAATTCATAAGGAATGCTTCCTGGGAAACAAGGTGTTTTGTGGGTGTTATCATACCAGATCAGTAGTGAGGGATCAAATTACCCAGAGGTGCTTCCTAACAGCTCTCTTCCTGAGGAGGTTGCACACTACATACATTACCTCATTCCCTTGGTGGCAAGTCTATAAGGCAGCTGAGGCAGCAGTTGTGGAAATTTAGAGCCTCTTTTTTGCCAATGTATGTTGCATTTCACTCTGTAATGGAGTTAACAATTCAGTGTATTAAGTATGATAACGCTTCACTATACATACTTTTAAGCTCACTATATTTTGTTGCTAATTTGCATGCTCGAGAGCATCTGGGATTGACCCGATCCAAGGTTGATTCAATCCAGAACCATGTTTATGCGGACTAAATTAAACTGGTTTGAAAACCGGTCCACAAAGCATGTCCTGTTTACATCCAAATTTCCTAATCAGTTTGGACTGTTTACACATACACTGATTCAAGTTAACCCAAGTTTCCAATCCGGTTTAAGGTGTCCATGCAAACGGAGCTCAGAAAAGATGTGGATCAATCCAATTTAAAAGGCAAATGTGAACAAACCTTAGTAATGTACATGGCGTCCACTGATTTACTGTGAAGGTCGTATTGGGAGTCAGGTGCTCAGGACAGCATGTTGAAAGGCCTGTCCTTTGTGTCATATACATGGAGACTTTGCTATGTTTAGAGTGTCCCTAAGAGGAGGTTGCATTGATGGACTCTCACAAATCCTCTGAGCCATTAAACTCTTAAGTATTCCATTTACTTAGATAGGTACTTACGCAAGTTGAAAACACACACAAGACAATAGAAACGACTTTTAAAGTGGCTTCCATCAGGGAAGTACCTACGTGTTTTGGTCCTAAGCCTTTTAGGTTCTAAAGCCGTGTTAAATGGCCGATCTTTTCTGTGAACTGTGAAATGTCTTGTGCATGAGTGGGATCAACATGTGGGAACATGCTTTGATAGTGCTGTAACATATTAACTAATAGCTACCTTATATGATCCCTTTGATGCAATTACAAGTGTTAAAGCATGCAGTGGTGATACCCCCATTAACAATGGTTTGGCTGTGGGAGACGTTGGCTGTGACACCCTCTCACTGTTAATAATAGTCAGTACGAGAACACGGCAACTCCTGTGAAGTGATGTTTTGTTATTGTTGATAGACACGTGTTAGCTGTAGGGATTAATGTAACCAAGCTGTGCAAGAGTTGTTTATTCAGTGTTTTGATGTTTATATTTATCTTGACTCCCTCCCCCTGCTCTCATACCCTACTCGCATTGGGCTTCCATCAGTCACTTGTGTATACTGGGCACATGAAGCTCGGGCACACCTTGGTGCAATGGTGACCACAGTTACTACCTTAGAGGAAGTATATATAGCAGTATGTAAAGGTTATTTTAGTATAAGTGAAATAAAATTGCATCCTTTCACTGTAGCTCATCATTCTTGATTGGTTTGTTCTATCTTTAGTAACATTTCTAAATTTGGCCCACATATACTGCTACACTTCTTTAATGTGTTCTTACTCCCTCTTTCCTTCACTTCTTTTCTCCTTCAACATACCACTCCCTCTCCGTTCTCTCTCCATCTCTCTCTCCTTCACTCCTTCCTCCTTCAACCCCCCGCACCCCTCTCATTCCCTGTCCTAACTTCCATCTTTTCCTCCCCTCTCCCTCTTTCCACATGCAATTCTCCCTCCAGGAGTGAACAACACAGTACAACAGGAAGCTGAAAATGGCAAAAAGCCGCCAGTCAGGACAACAGAACTCAAGACAGACATAGAGTGAAACTAGTAATATATTGTCACCATGATTACTAATACTCTGTCTTGTGGAGTATAAAAATATTCCCTTAGGTTTACATGCACCCACTCACACTTCCTTTTGTCACACACTGCACTTTATAAATTGCACACTATGAAATTTAACACCACTTTTTAAAGATTATTATATACAATTATTTTGTGTTTTTATTGTAACAGAAAAGAGTTGGTATAATAGAAAGGGTTCTGTGTACAATTGAATTGATGGTTAAAATCGGATTCTATGTATATGGACATTATATAGTTGCGTTCACACTACAATCCAGGATTGATCCGGATTATATAGCTCCAAACTGGATTGATCCGGATTGAATCCCGTTCACACTAACGCAATTAATCTGGATCAATCCGCATTGAGAGGCAAGTGTGAACGCGCCTAATATTCCATCTCTGTTTCCTTCAAATGTTTCTCGAATCAACACCGTCTCAAAACTAGTTTACTACTGTAACTATGTATACTACAAAATTGTATAAACATAAAGTAGTACGAGCTACATAACGTAGTGTTAAAACTAAAAATATAAATTTTGGTAATATTCTAGCAGTATTTACTATCCATGCATGCCTGGTTAAAGTAACACGTGAAGTAACTTATCATTGTCTCTTTAGTTTTAGTGTTTTTGACAGCCAACAAAACCTTTTTAACAGCTAAATTTCCCAATCGGCTGTTCTCTATAGTAAAAGTCGAATGGGGTAATGTAGTAATGGCTCTATAGCTCATGTAGAAACCAATGGGACCTAGTATTACTACAGCAGGGAAATACATGCATGGTCCCTAGAATAGTAAAGACTAGCTAATATTATTATGGCCTTAACGCAGTCAGATGCAGGATCATCAAGATTAGCAATGGCTAACAATACTTCCCCTGTCTCCGTGGATACAGAACTTGATACACTTACACTGGTCACAGAGCAGCTTTCTGCTTTGGATACACTCAAGACTTTTTACCATCACTATTATAGTGTATTATGCTAGTATCATGTGGTCCAGTTTTCACCTTGGAAACTGATAATTAAATAAGTCACACATACCACTGAGAGTGGGAGTAACATGTGAACACTCACACACACATTTTGCAACTAAGTTATATATATCAGTCATAAGTCAAATGTATGAAGCGTAGGTCTGTTTAAGGCAAAGATATAAGTAGGATTGCTAAGTATGTGCAATAATGCATGACATAAGACCATATAATACAGTATAATATATGTGTAATACATGTGAGTGAATACTCATATATAGCACCATACTAACCATAGAATAAAGATGCCCTATTACGTAAGCCCATGATGGCATAGCACCTCTATTGAACACGATGAAACGTGTACAATTGTGTATATAACCAGTTCTGTGTTGTGTAATTTCCTATGAGGTGTTGTACTAGGACACAGAAGATGAGAGAAGACTGGTTTCTGAGGCCCAGAGCTTCATTTGGACAAGAGTCATGTATTTACCAACACAATGAGTTGAATTGCTTTGATCTCTGACAGCTCTAGTCTAGTGCTTCAGCTCAGCGAGGTAAGATGCACTCTGTATATGGTACTGTTAGTGTCACAGCAGATACACACCTTGTACATACAGTAGAACCTCTCTTAATGGACACCCCTCTATAGTGGACAGTACCTCGATATAACGGACTAATTTCTGGGTCCCAACATACTACTGATCAATACATCATAACACCCTCCAGAATGGACACCCTGTTATAACGGACAAATATCCTGGCCCCAAGTTGTCCATTATAGAGAGGTTCCACTGTTCATAGG
>JAODVQ020379409.1:0-11313 GCA_025400075.2 Phenganax stokvisi | reverse complement strand
ATCGGCGAGATGCGATCCAGAATTAGTTGCCTCGCGCTAAGGCGCTCGGCAATTATAGCTGTTTTCGCGCGCGCGTACATGTGAGCGCGTAACTGCGCGCATGCCTTGCATCATAACTAAAGCGTATAAAAGGCAGACGTAATGTCAACGTGTTTAGAGGACAGCGCTTCGTCATGTCTGGCTACGACGTCAAAGACGCTACTGTACATACGCAGCAAGGAACTGCTGTGAGACCAGAAGATCTGGATAGATTGAAATGTAAAATCTGCGGATTCGTCCTAAAAGATGCTGTTCAAATCACCAACTGTGGTCATCGGTTTTATAAAGAATGCTTGAACAATCACATGGCCATCAGGTAAGAAACGATACCCAGTGAGAGACATTAGCTACGTTTAACTTGACACACACTCCCCACAATATACATACGTAGCTATAGCATTTATTACATTTAGTATTTATACTTCTCAGCATTAGTGAAGTAAACTACCAGAGCTATGGGTAATACATTACTATCTTATGCTCTACTTTCAGCACTGATCAAGGTTATAGATGCCCAGAGGACGACGAAAGATTTGAAGCAATAGAAGTTAGTTAAAGAGTAGTGTTAATGATATTGAACTGCTCTAGAGTTCCACTGTTCGATAGTGTTGTGATATTGAGCTGCTCTAGATAGCAGAAATTTCTACTACTCTATAGGTGAAGAAAGACAGGGCATGTCAGAGAGAGATATTATTCCTTCAAGTTGGCTGTCCCACTAAATCTGATTGATCATGGAGAGGTCCTTTATCTCAAATAGAGGTATTATACGTGTATATAATGTGGTAGCTATATAATTAAATTTATGCCTTAATGTATTTATTTCTATATTGTTTAATGATGCAATGTCCTAATGCTCTCATAAGTTGTACACTCAACTGCGGGGAAACCATCAAGAGAGATGCATTAATGCTACACCTCACCACAGACTGTATAAAGAGAGACCTTGTTTGTACATACTGCCACTTGGTGTTAACCCCACTGTTTTTTTTTCTAAATTGTTGATGTTGCACATTTATAGTTTTTCTACCAAATGCACATATTTATAGACTTGACTTTATATACGGCATAGCGGTATAGTGGCATTATCTCCCATATAATATAAAGTGCCCACTCTGAATTGGCCGTGCAGGCCTTAGATGTGGCGGTCAGAATTTTGATGTTGAAAGCATGCAGAAGTAGGCTCCAATGCACTGATTTTATGACTGAAAGGGTTATAATGTGCTTTACTATAACTTTTCCTTCTTTGGTTCCTTATGTCATAGTAACCAGCTATGTTACTATTATTATTCAGGCTCATTATTTGGAATGCGATGAATTTCCAGCCAAGTGTGAATACTGTTATGTGACCATATCCAACCAGAAGTTAGTAAGTAACACAAATTACAATAGCAGTTTTACTAAAGTTTTATGTTAGTCAAAGGAGCACCATCAAAATAATTGTTTTGGAACAGAAATCACATGTCCCACATGCATGGAATTTAAGGTACCTTGACCAATTTCTATCTATTGTATTGACTCCTCTCTTTAATATCAGAGTGATAGGAAGGCTCTTACTAAATACATGAATATGCATGTATTGGAAATGGGGCAACTGTTACAGAATTCAATGGAAAGAATCTATCATCTGGAAGTAAAGCTACAAAGGGTGATGGCTGAAAAGGAAGTAATGCAACTTACTCCACAATCTGGATTTGATAAGGATGGAACCAGTTCATATCATTATGGTACTCTTTCTTCCATTCCAAAACATGATAATGGTAGATCAGTGAGCAGCAGACACAATAGCCAAGAAATGATACCACCACGTAAGTCTCCTACTCTAGCTATCATAACAGTGTAATTTCTATAGTTCAAACCACTACCCACTCCACACCAGTCCCTAAGCCACAGCGATTCCAAACCCAGCAAGCTCTCCCAGTCTGTGAAGAGCAACACAGAAGCACCTCTCAGATCATGATGGGAGCCAGTATTGAGTTGGTGTACACTCGAAACCCATCACACATGATGGCACTTTGTAAGTCATATAATTATTCTCTGTAAGAGAAGCCTACAAATATCAGTCACTATAATCGTCAAAATAACACACACTGCCGCGTGCGTGCGCGCGCGGGTGTGTGTTGATTAGTGTCACCCGTTCTGTGGTATCGTATTTTCACCCACTCGCTGTCTTACTATTATACAGATGGCGGAGAAATGAAAAAGCCCTACTTTAAGCAAATGTGACAAACTAGACACTTCATTAACAATAACATGTCTATGCGGTCTGTGTAGTCAATGCGCACGCGCGCGACATTGCATCCCGCGCTTATAATAGTATTGTGCATGCACAGCATAACGCAGAAGCCGAGGTCAACGCTGCAGGCTGCAGAAGCCCAAACCCACCACCTGTTTTCGTGAGTAGCTATATATCCAAGATGTCCGACGTTACAGTGCGTACATCCAAGACGTCCTACGATACTGATTCCGTTTCAAGAATATACAGGGCATTTGTGGTCAAATACACGGAGAAACTTACTGACGAAGAGATATTCCAGGTGGCTTATATCTGGTTAAAGGATGAGATTAATATAAGTGGTTTTAAACCATCGACAGAAAAGAAAGCTAGCAAACTAGAACTTTTTACTATCCTGGAATGCAGGGGATTCTTTGGTGTTTCAGATCTCACTGGTCTTCTAGAGATTTCCAGAAGTATAAATCGAATGGACCTTGTAAAAGAGGTCGAAGACTTCATGAAAAAGAAAAACAAACCAAAGAAGAAAGAGGGTAAGAAGAAGAGGAAGGCATCTACAAGTGACGAGAAAAAGCTGGAGCAGACATACGAGACGATGATCCTACAAAGTATGAGGCAAGAAGCATGCATTCGAGACCTACGAAAAATTCTGCGCGAGTCGGACTACACTGTGGAGGCTTGTATTAAAGTAGTGCAACAATCGGAGGATCTCGCGCAGGACTACGTGTCGGAGATGAGCCAGGCACGAAGTGATCTCGTCGGTTCTAGAACGAGCAGCATTACTAGTTTGAGTAGTGATAGTAGTACCGACAGTCACAGACGCAAACTAAGTGATGAAATTAAACCCCTTTCGACGCTTCCGGAACAGGCCGTTTCACCTAGTGAAGATGACGGATACGAGCCTGTCATTGCACGTAATACACTCTTAGACAACGATAAAACCCCAAAAAATTCACCCGCTAGATTCCGTCAGCAATCTCAGACAGGAAAGCCAACCCCAAAGCCTCGCTCACCGGCCTCCAAACGTCGTACGATCAGCATCCCCTCTGAGGAATCCAAGGAAAACAGCTCTTTCGCTGCAGGAAAGACCTCTTCTCCGTGTAAGTGTAAACATACGGATCAATGCATGCACGAATTCCTACATTTCCTCCTTTTTGCACGATGAATAGATTTAGCCACTTTCTGTAAACATGTCGACTTAAAGCACGAACACTAAGTATTATATACGATGGTTATGTTTATGATATCATACGAAAATATATAGTTTGGTCACCATGTCTCCATCCTTAGAGCTATATGATATCCATTGAATAATGATTATGTTTAAGATCACACTGTATATGTGTCAAGTTAATGGTGCATAATGTTCCCACCGTTCTTTCAATATACAGACCTCTCTGGGAACAGATTATTTACTCCTTCACCCCTGACAGTTAGAGTCATGAACAAAAGAGAAGAAGAAGAGAAGGAAGAGGATGATAAGACTGGAGACAGTGGAATAGGTACTGGATCAGGGAGCTATGAAAACAGGGAGGAATGGAAGAGTGCCATAACTAATCCTCCTCCAATTGAAGGTAGCTATAACCAAATCAGAATGTTTGATTGAAATAATAAACCCAAATCATTTGCTCTTTTTCAGAAAAAACAGGTTCCACGGAATATGCAGGACTTGTAGATCATACAAAAGATCCAGGTATAGCTATTATACATTGCGCACAGTGTTGGTTTGTTAATACTATCTTTTTTACTGCAGAGCATCTGTACAAGAACATCCAATATTGACAATGGTTTGTTTTCCATTCAATGTTTTTTGTGTTTATTCGTGTAGGAACTCCACTTTCTCTGCATGTGAAGTAATTTATGATCAATATCAATATATCATCTATAATACTTGAAAGTCTTTCTTATATCCACATTATTGGCTTTATATACCAGTATTTATAAATGTTGCGCAATAGAATCACGAGTGCGCGCATGCGTGACTTCCGTGTGCACTTCCGGCAATAGCGTAGACGGCTATATAATCGTGATATCGACGACAATGTCATCATTACTTCTTCACAACCTGGCCCCATCATGTCAGGCTATGATGTTAAAGACACTACTGTATATACACAGCAAGGAACTGCTGTGAAACCAGAAGATCTGGATAGATTGAAATGTAAAATCTGCGGATTCGTCCTAAAAGATGCTGTTCAAATCACCAACTGTGGTCATCGGTTTTGTAAAGAATGCTTGAGCAATCACATGGCCACCAGGTAAGAAACTATAGCCTGTGAGAGGTATTAGCTAAGTTTAGCTAGATGCGCATACTTCCCATAGCAAAAGCATTTGCTACGTTTAGCTACTTGTGTATATACTCCTCATTATATAGGTTCAGTATTAGTTGGCTATAGATAATGTATTAACTGTATTATGCTATTCAGCACTGATCAAGGTAATAGATGCCCAGAGGACGACGAAAGATTCAAAGCAATAGAAGTTAGTTAAAGAGTAGTGTTAGTGATATTGAGCTGCACTAGATATCAGAGAATTCCACTGCTCACTAGGTGAAGAAAGACAGAGGATGTCAGAGAGAGATTGCGTCTCTTCAAGTACACTGTTCATGCTCATGGAGAGGACCATTAGTTGAAATAGAGGTATTGTTAAAGACTACTTGGCTTTCTGGACATAGCTATACTCAAAAATATACATTCGTGTCAGAGTTTCTGAAACTTTAATGAAACCAACTTGGTGAATACAAAGCCTTCAGTTGTAGTCTTCACCCTGATGAAGGAACATTCGAGGGCTCTGAATCATTGGTTTCATTAAGGGTTCAGAAATGCTGGCACAAACAGTATATTTGAAATAGAGGTATGTAGGCTAGACATGCATTTTTCATGCATTAAGGCATCATAATCATTTACACAAAGCATATGACTCAGCAATTGCATTGTCATCATTTGCATCATCATTCTATATTGCAACATAAGTTTCCTCTTAGGTGCAAGCAAGGGCATGATAAGTATTCATCAATGCATTCATGTTATTATATATACAGTTGTGCATTTATGCAGGGTCACATGATACAATGTCCTAACACTCTCGTAAGTTGTACACTCAACTGTGGGGAAGCCATCAGAAGAGATGCATTAACGCTACACCTCACTGCTGACTGTATAAAGAGAGACCTTGTTTGTACATACTGCCATAGAAGGATCCAATCTGACGTCATTGAGGTCAGCTGAGTGGCATGTGATGATGTTAGGTGTCAATTGTTGAGATAATAGGTGTCCTGTTTGGATCAATTCCAAAAATGTTTAGATTTTCCCATAACATTTCCTTCTTTAGTTCCTGCTATGTCATTGCCTAAAATAGTAACCCGAGCATATGTAACTATTATTATTCAGGCTCATTATTTGGAATGCGATGAAATTCCATCCAAGTGTGAATACTGTCATGTGACTATATCCAACCGGAAGTCGGTAAGTAGCACAGTATGAGTTATTTTACCATTAATGGTCTTTGTGTTTTAGCTACAGAAGCACCAGGAGAATGATTGTTCTAAGGTCGTAATCACATGCCCTACTTGTATGGAATTTAAGGTAATCTATACTTATTATTAATTATTGTTTCTATTACAAGTATAATGGATCTTCTTTCAATACCAGGGTGATAGGAAGGCTCTTACAAAGCACATGAATATCCATATATTGGAAATGGGACAATTATTACAAAAATCACTGGAAAGAATCGATCGTCTTGAGATAAAGTTGGAGAAAATAGTGGCTGAAAAGGACAAGGAACGAAGTGAAATGCAACAAATAATTTCAAGACTAGAGAAGAGAGTAAAAGTACTGGAATTTGCCCCACAGACTGGATTAGATAAAGATATTACCACTGGAACTGGTTCAAACCATTATGGTGCTCTTTCTGTATCCCCCAAAACAGCTAAGAAAGATGTGAAAAGATTCAACGAATCACACAACTTCAATGACAAAATGGATTCTGGAATTAAGGAGGAAATGAGATCGCAGGAAATGAAAATAATGAAAATCAGTGAGACCCTACAGTCAGTCCAGAGTAATGTCACACAGCAGTCTGTAGCAATTGATGAAGTTCGACTCAGACAAGATATTCTCGATGTTAAAGTAACAGGTGGAACTTTGATATGGAAGATCCCAGACCTGAGACGGAGATATAGAGATGCTGTAGAGCGAAGTACACTCAGTCTCTACTCACCACCGTTCTATACAAGCCCTCACGGCTATCGAATATGTATCCGGGCATACCTCAATGGAGATGGAATTGGAAAAGGAACACACATTTCTATGTTTTTTGTTCTCATGCGTTCCGAGCATGATAATCTTCTTTCATGGCCATTTAAGCAATCTGTTAGATTTACTCTCCTCAATCAGAAAAACCCCGGAGCAAGCATTTCCGAAGCTTTTATTCCGGATATGAAGAGTGCATCATTTCACAAGCCAGAGTCAGAGATGAATATCGCAAGTGGATTTCCTAAATTTGCTAGACAGTCAATTCTTCAGGATGAAAACTATATTGTAGGAGATATGATCTTCATCAAATGCCAAGTGGATTCAACTGGCCTTAAACTTGAATAGTGGGGGCTAGGACAATTTTTATCACTACTAATGGTTTTTTTCAAGTGTATACACATATATTATTGTCTGTATTCCAAGGGTGGACTAAGCAAAACTAGAAAAGACGTGTACTATATACTTCCTACTATATAGACATATACATAGGGATGTTTTCATATAGTAGTAAACGTACGAGTAATTAGCCCTTGGCTGTCTTCTTCGTTCAGTTTTGGCGCCGGCGCGAAAAGCGCGACTAGAGCTAGAAGGCGGGTGTGCGTGGACGGAATGGATGGAGGCCGGGCGGTGCTGTCACATGGCGCCGAAGTGAAAGGATATGATCCGGGCCAGGCCAGTTTATACCGAGGACAGGAGGCGAATCCACTGACACCCCCCGAAATATCCCGGCTCTCTTGTCCCCGCTGTAATGCCATTTTAAGAGAACCGCGTCAGGTTACTGAGTGCGGCTGTCGCTACTGTTCCGGTTGTCTTGAGAGGTTGACTCAAGACTCCTTTTTAAGGGAGGATAGGTGAGTTTTATATTCCGGGATTCCGCGAGGCTCCATTATTTACTACAGACATGATAATGTACATAGATACCTATTATGTTTTACATATGTACTCAGTATGTAGCGGGAGTGAAACTTCCGATGTTTGTTGATATTGAAAGGTGTGTATTTCCCATTTGTGGTATGTGTATTGTGTATTAGCTGTGTAAATACGCACCCTCAACATCTGGACCCTGTGCCTACCAATTTGGAGTGTCCACTTAGGCAACCTTTGGCATCCATTCAATGAATAGCATTGTGATTACACACACTGATGTGCTCTTTGTAATAGAAGCACAATTTGGCATACTTCGTTGCACACATATTAACCATGGGCGTCTGTAGTACATGTACTGTGTATTGTTTTAGCATTGAAGAATTAGAAGAATTAAATTATTCACTGCAGTGATGGAGGTGTGTTTATCTGTACTGTTGATGGAACCAAGTATACCAAACGAGATGTAAGTTTAATCGACATGGAATTAAGACAAGATTTGTAGTACAACTTTATGATAGCATGGGAAGAGAATTAGCTGACAAGGCCTGACAAGTGCAGCATATGTAACTAATTGTGCTAACACTGCTAGATTACAAGTACAAAGGTGGCGTTAACTACACCCATATATACACACATACTACACAGTGGCATTTATAAGGTATTTTTGTATAGCATCCAACATGGTGTGTGTCTGTACAACAATACTTATGAAAGTGAATCTGACAGCATATGTACATACTGTTGTTGTACAAGAATTAGTACACACAGTTACCCCTTGGTATGGTATGTATCTCTATACTCTATAGTATTTCAGGTTAGCCTTACTAGAGATTGTGTGATGAACATTGACCAAATTATTAGTTCTGTGTAATGGTGTGGATGTTCAGTTTCTAGGTACATACAATGAGGGCTGGATTAGAGAGGCTTGGAATAGTGAGGTAGCTAGATTAGAGAGGCTTGGAATGGCTGTATGTCCCTGGATTGCTTTGAATGACAAGTTGGCCGATATCAAGGCAGTTCTTGGCCCCTATCACTAGAGGCACGGAAAGCTCTCACCTTACTTATACTAAATAACTCTATAATTTGCACTATGTATGTCTGGTGCTATAGATCCGAAGAGACCGAGGTTGTCAGCGAGAAATCGAGGGACTGGAAGTGGACTGTCCTACTCGACCTCAGCCATGTTCCTGGAGAGGTTCTCTACCAGCTATGGAGGTGGAAATAACAAAAAAATAATTTGAAACATTGTTTTGATAGATTTCACGTGCACAGACATGCATAGCTTTAACAGACACGTGGGTACACTTACAGTCTAATGTACTAATTCTTATTTGGCCACTAGGACCAAACTATTACTTACATAAAGGGATTGCAGCAGTATCTACATAAGAGCTAAATTTAGAACTATTACTAGAACACATAGTACAAACCGACTGAGAGTGATACTAGATACAGTGAAAGAATGCATTTTTGTTTACCTTCAGCCTTGTAAAAACAGTTAATCTCCTTTAATAAGATCACCAGTACTTCATCCTGTTATGTTATTACGTATAACTAGGAGAATGTAGGACATTGTTGGCTCGCAAGGCGGCGTTTGAATGTACCAGTATTATAATTATGAATATCTATTTGTTTATGTTAGGTGCATGTGAAGCAGGAGTGTCCAAGACGTCTAGTAGTGTGTGAGTGTGGAGCTCACTATGTGGCTGAGGAGTTGGAGGAACACGTTAAAAATGGCTGTCCCAAAAAACCATCGAATTCTTTGTGTCGCAACTTCCAAACATCGAGCCTGGATATCGAGGTGAACTTAAGTTGACACACCACCAAATGGCTAGCTGGGTTGCTGGATGGCCAGCTAGATGGCTATCAACTGTATAACAATGTATGGATGATTTCACATTATTGTATTATATAATAGCCGTAGAATGTTGTTACATCACAGCATGCCAAGATGGATAGTAGAATTGGACTCTAGTTGATGACGTGCATCTATTATTACATAATCCCAGATTGTTTTTGGCTATCCATCCAGTCAAAATTACCCCCTATAAACACCGTGTATGTATATACTGAGCACTCTTTGTGAGTTTACACTGCAAATGGAGCATCTAATACTTCCTTCAATACACCATTAATTCTCTGTTTGATATGCTAGTACCTGCCACCTATGCTTTCCTGGCAATTTGACTGGTGTTTTCCAAAACACTACTTCCCCTAATGTATTTGTGTGACTCTCTCTCATACAGTAGAACCTCTCTATAATGGACAACTTGAAACCAGAAATGTTGTCTGTTATATGCAGTGAAACCTCTCTGTACATTTTTTGCTGAACATACAACTCCTGGGTCACATCCAGCCACTACCCCTTCATATTGTATATACAACTTTTTCCTTTGTTTTGGTTTTTCATACATTATTATATATGTACATAACATTTTGACACAGATTTGTGTCGTCGGCGTGAAGGAGTTTTTAACCTGGAGTAGCTGGATTTGGGATTGATTGAAAGACAAGTTTGAATGTGTTTTTAGTATGTCAACATAGTTCTTAAAGAGCAAGTAAAGCCTATTCATTTTAGAGAGACCGTCTCTGAAGTATGGCTCACTTTAGAGAATGCACTCTTTGAAAACACTTCTTTTGAGAATTGTTTAGTACTATCCTCTATAATTATTATACAGTAGAATGTCCATAAGAACACCAAACATAATAATGTATGGAAGGTGTCCTTGCTTTAGGGACTGTAGTAGTATAATATTATTATAAGGGCTAAATTAGTACGAGTGGAATGGAAATATGCCTTCTTTCACTGTATCCCGGTTTGTTCCATCTTTAGTAAAATTTCTAAATTTAGCCCTAATTTTACCGCTACAGTTCCTTTCAAGTAGGAGGGTTTGCCATAAAGCCAGAGCAATACACTTGAACATTCCATTATGATTATAATAGAACTTTCTTACTCAAACACTAGAGACTTTTGACTGTATAATTAATGTGTCATTTCCTAGTGAGTGGTAGCATAGTATCCTTTCTGTTGTGTGCAGTATATAGTATATATAAGGCTTCTGTAAACATTATCATAGTCCCAATGTTGTGTTAACTTCCTCTTTGACACCCCCACCCCTCCTTCCTTACTGGCTAGACCGTGCCTATACTCTTGTGTGTGTATAAAGCGGAATCTCTCTATAGTGGAAAATTTGGGGCCAGGATATTTGGCCATTATAGCAGGGTGTCCATTCTGGGAGGGGTTAAGATTTATTGATCTGCATTAAGTTGGGACATAGAAATTTGTCCATTCATTGAGGTGTCCACTATAGAGGGGTGTCTTTTAAGAGAGGTTCCACAGTATTCATACATATCTGCTGTACCCTCTACCACAACCTAACCTATATATGTACATTACATACTACTAGAATCCCTCCCTTCACTAAAGTCAGTGATTTTCTAGTGATGGGACCTCCCTAATCAGAAACCTTTTATCAGGGACACTACTCTAAACTGAGCACTTTTAAAGATTGTCGAATCTTACATTTTGTGCATTTGGCAAGCTCACAAATGCACTTACACTATATTACTCTTTTGTCCCAATGAAACTTGCCTTTCTTCTTTTGTCATACAACAAAATTCCAGCTAAATTCATAGAGATTCATGTTTATAATTTACCCTTATAGGGTAGCGGGAGAGATATGAATGATCACTTTGCGAGTTCACACATTCTCCAACTGAACCAAGAATTACTCATGGTGAAAAACGAGATTGCCGTTGTACGAGCTGAAAATGTGACACTACGTGGCCAAGTTTCGACGCTCACGAGTCAAGTAGACAAACTTTTAGTATCAGACGCAGCTAAGGAGGCCGAGCTCAGAGAACTGAAAAAGAAAATTGAGCGGTTTTTACCGAAAGAGAGAGAAGTACGAGGAGACTTTG
>JAODVQ020379301.1:0-11314 GCA_025400075.2 Phenganax stokvisi | reverse complement strand
GATACCACAGCCATCGACAGTCAGTTTCATATCCTCCAGACAGATTCCTTTCTCTTGGGCACATTCAAAGATGTTTGCCTGGCGGTCTATGTAGGACTCATTCTCCTCATCCCCGTCCTTCTGGTTGATTGAAATGGCAGAGTCTTCATACATTGGTGATATGTTAGAAGCAGAGTCAAGCAGGATGGAGAGAGACTTTGTTTGAGTTGAAACAACATTACTCAATGAGCCATCAGATGATCCATCATATGAGCCATCAGTAGACAGAGAAGAGGATGTCTGAGCAGCATGGTGTGGTTCAGAATCAGAACAGTCGGAGCAGTTGTCAAGGTAACCAAGATCGTTATTGGTTGGCAAGAGAAAGTCAGGTGAGTTGGTGAGAGAGGAGGTTGCACTATGATCCAGGTCAGATTTGGCTTGGCACATAGCAGTATTGTCATGGAAATCGACTTCCTTTATCTTCTTGGCCGAGAGAGAGTCGGGTATGCTGGTGCGAGGGAGAGAGCAGGGCGGAGCTGTCATGTTCAGAAAATCCAGAGTCGCAGGTTTCATTGGGATCCCTCTGAACCTGTTTCTGGCTGAAATCAACTCCAACTTGCGTCTTAGCTTCTACCGACGAACAAGACACGGGAGAGCGAGCATACTTGATCCTCGGATTAGTCGGACGAGCCGTGGATGCATTAGCGTCGTCGCGTCTCTGAGTAAACAGCTCGCTCCAGGTCGCAGCATTAGTGACAGCTTGTGAACAATAAGATTGTTCGCTGTTGAGAGATGATATATGTGACTCCGATCGACTTCTACGGAGAGGTGTAGGTCGGATAACACGAATCTTGGGTCGGCGTCGTTCTTGGCGTTCCGCTCCTTGACGGCGTCTCGTCGAATAAGGTTTCAGCACACGAATAAAGGCGGTACACACCGCAATAACAGTTCCAAACACCATGTCCAGTGGAACTTCTCTTGCGATAACAGTTGTGTCGCCAGGCAGAAGAGCACAGCAAAAACCGTTTCGTATTTCCCGCGAAACTAGCGCGATACTGATGATATGGCGTGTGCGCGTCGTTGCCCATAGCAACACGTCTGCTGGGCAAGCGCAGAGCAAAATACCGTAATGCAGTGATTCTTTTGATGGCTGAGAGAGATACAACTAGAAATGCAATGTGCTTGCCTTGAAGCGCCACATTATGGAACCCCACAACTTATTTAATATGAGGCATATCTTATTAAGTCTTTTCATTTGGGAGGAAGTCTTTAGGAAACATGTCTGTAGTACCTACGAAGGCTGCAAATTTGGGGAGAGGTTGTTTTCCCCTGCCCACCTCCTCACACTATACAACTGAATAAGCAAGCAAAGCAAGTAAAGATTAGACCAAATTCTATTGACCTCTCTAGCATGATCAAACAACACAAGGAAAATGCACGCTATACAAATCAACTACATCCAGTAGGACAATCCTTTCAATGAAAAAAAACTGCCGGGACTCAAACCCATGAAACCCTAAATTCCAGGTCAAGTGCTCTATGGGAATTGGTCCACAACACACACTTGGAGAGCGGTGTTATTACGTGCAACATATCTTTTTGGGAAGGCAGTAGATTTATCAATATTAATAGGGAAACTAATAATGACTGATTTTTAAACTTAAACTGAAAGTAAACATGTTGTGAAAATTATTGAGATTTTACACACACTGAAATAATTATATATAGTTATCAATTTTTACATGTATAAAAATTAATGATTGCAAAGTAGAAAATATTGTATGCTCTATATTGAGTTTAAACACTGTAAACATTTTCAAAACGAAACAAACTCATCTGTCTACGTGAAGTTTTTTCACAGTCAGCACCCAATGAAGAATGAATCCGACAAAACAGAAAAATGGGATGGAGCTGGACAGAGTCAAGAGTAACACATGTACTGCAAACATAAACGAGCCATTAAATGAGCTCATAATGACCAATGTGAGTGATGTACACCACAGTAACAGTCCAAAGAGTAAAAAAACATCTACTACTAAATACCAATACTTATTGTAAGGTTGATACACAGCCAGTAAGCTAATGTACATCACAACACAAATGATCATAAACAGACTTATATCCTTGTAATAGTTAGACATGTCAAAAATGAAGATAATGATGAATCTGAGTAGAAGATGGAGTCCAGCAAACCAGCGATAGTCTCTAGTACCATTTGTCCCATTCTTATAGCAACCTTGAAATGAGTCTGCAAATATGTGCAAGGTGGAGCACTGCCACTGGAGATTGTTCAGAAACCTCTGAAATAATTTCAAAGGATAGAGAAAGAGGAGGAGTAGTGGAATCACTATCAAGACTACACTAAAGACAATAGCTGCCAAGGCATAGGGAATGTGCTGCTGCCCGAAATACTTTGTACTGGGATCTACATAAGTACCTATGCTACGAAGACCAGTGGGATAATAAATGATTACAGGTTGAAGGATGATAAATGAAGTGTATCCAACTTTGTTTATTGCAAGAATTATAAAGGTAGCAAAAGTGTCCACTGGAGATGTATGGACAGTGATTCTCTGTCTTAGACGAGCCAGACACGATACCAGTGGTTTGCAGGGACAGAACAAAAAGAAGTGTCCACGGTTACATTTCCTCATCCCGAAATACATCACTATTAGTATCACCAGCGGAAATATAGCTACAATGTATTCCATGAACTTTGCCTGTAGTGTGGACATTAGAGGACTGAGGCACATAGGAGGGTATATGGATCGGAAGAAATCCAAGTTCCACACACCAAAGAGTGACGAAAAAAGTTGCCAACACCTCATGTGAACACTGTCCGATACAAAATAGTATTTATAGTGTGTTGAAATACTTCTTCCATGTGGTACAAATATGCGCAAGAGATATTGTGGTGCAGCCATGACTTGACAGACAAGAACAAAGGTACTCATGGGAGGTCTGGCCACACTGATCCTCAGAGTAATGATTGTCAGACAGAAAACTGTCAGTGGTAGAAATGACAACAGAAAATACAGAATTGACTCTTTCACCACACTATGAGAGCATTCAACACATTGTAAACTGTAAGAATACACCAGAGGACCATGTCCATCTCTACATTGAGAACACAGAAGACCATTTCTATTCCATCCCTCGGAACAAAGTTTAATGTTCAAAATAGTTCCATTGGAGTGCCACGTTTGTTCTATCTCACACGTATATGGACAAAGACCTACCGCAGTACAATTGTCTCTATCCTCTGTCATGCAATAACAGGCCTTTATTTCATGAACATTTTGCTTGTCAGGACTACAGAAGACAATTTCACCTATACGCCCTAAACAGTGACATGAGTTGCTACTCCAGATGAACCAAGGTTGACTACAGTTACTATAAGATAGCACAGCCAGTGGTAGCGCACTAAATACGACAATCAATCCAACCAAGAACATTATTCTTGATTCTGAAATATAGAGAGACTTGAGCAGCTCATAGAAAACACAACAGGGAAATAGAAGTCTCAAATGCTATATAAGTATATCCATATGTTTACAAACATTCCAAATAGAACATATAGTAGTATAGTTACAACAAGTCCATTCAAAAGTAAAGAAGATAGCTCACAATCTTGAAAGGTTCAAAATCAATACTCAGTTTACCAGTCCAGGTTTCCAATGGCCCTGTCGGATCCTCTAGCAAATTACATCTGTAAAATTATTTTTAACTCAGAATGTGACCCAAGACCAGAGAGAAAACCATGGGTAAGTAAGTTGACAAACTTATATAGCCTCCTAAATGTATTCTCATGACAGTAGTATAGCCAGGTCATGCTACACTAACATCTTTAGATAAACACTGGCATTGAAAAGATAACTTTAGACAGCAAGAAAAAATTCTCGACATTAAAAGTGAAAATGTAATTGGGAATACAACTGAGAGAGATGTGTAATCTTACCTCTGATAGGATTTAACAGGTAACTGGGTCCTCAGTGTAGTAGGCGTACGACTACCACATGCCTCATACATCCTCAGTACAATTGCCTTTGAATCCAACTTCTCCACCTGTTCTTAGAGAGATACATGTATTATACCCTGGTAAAATACTAAGCAACTCACCATCTTGACAGTTTCCAGAATAATTTCTGGTCCATCTCCATCAAAAGTGAAAAATGATACTGGCTCACCTATCATAGAATTATATATGTAAAAGAGAATTTTTATGAGTGCAGTAAGCCATACTTATTGGTCTGTTGGCATATTTGATTGGCTGGTTGTTGTGTATACTAATGTAGGCATTTATTACTAGGGGAATGTTGAACATTGTTTACTCACGCTACGTTGCACGAGATGTGCAATGTGTGCAACTATGACGGGCGTGAGTGTGCAAACGATTTATGCAGAGCATGCGCACAATGTTTGAAGATACAGTCATGATTTACATAGAGCATGCGTAATAAAGGAATTCGATGGCATTTATTATTATATAGAGGCATGCTATGCTTGCAATGTGACTTACAATCATTTGTGCGTAAATGTTCCGAAAAATTTGGAAAAGTTGGTGTGTGTATTGTGTTCTGAGGCATGTAGTGTTATTTACTAACCAGAATGTGTAGATCTGGTGATGAAGAGTGGGTTGTTTAGGTCATAACTACACCTTATCACACCACCATTTTGAAATGTCCCTGTAGGGGACCAATCATCATTTGGTACGGGCCAAACTATTGTGATACAAACCTTCATGTGGCATGATGGCATAGGTAAAATGATGTGTATCCATATCAGCATTAGCATCTGGAGCCTTGGGTGATCGAAGTCTAAAAATAGTACATAATACAAGCTAGAAAGAGAAAGACTTGAATTAGTACTGACAGAGAGAGTCTCATGATATTTCCAAGGGTAGAGTAGCCATATTTGCAGTTGTTTAGTATGGCCACTCCAAAATCATGTTCTGACAGAGCAGCCCATTTCTGAGCACAGACCTTGGCAAAGAAACTATTTGAAATGAAGTATAGTTCAATCTGGCCTGGGTTACCTCAAATCTGGCCTGGTCCCAGGTGGTGTTGAAATGGGTTGGTCTCTTGAGATGGCCAAACTGGATTTCATAGGTGGCCTCGTGACTACGGACATTGAGAGGAAACTCCACTTTAAGAAATTTGTGACTCTCATGCCATTCTACCTGCATGGATCATGGAGGGAGACTAAATCACACAAAGTTTACCAACTAACTGTTGTATCAAATCTCAAATAGAGGGAGTCGGCATCCAGAATGATTTGCTGTACAATTTGACTCTGTGAGCTGATAGGAATTTTCACCTGAACATGAGAGATTAATAAGACAATTTCTACATTGATTCTCTATAGAACTGATGTACATAGGTTAACAGTAGTCAGATATCATAATTCCTGACTCCAGCTCTAGAATCTCTGATTTCCTCTCACCTGTACAATAGCTCTAAGAGGACCATCTGCTAAAACACACACACTATCCTGAGACACCCCCAGAGGTTTCCTTCATGAAATGAAAAGAGGAAACAAAGAATGATAAAATCCAGCAGTAGGTTACGATTGGTAGACCTTGTCTCCTGATGGTACTCCATCACATCCCATGCATCCCAGAATAGAGGAACATCATCAAATATAACAAACTGACTACCACCAGACCCAGGTAGTATACACTCCCTATTACACACATTTATTACACATACGTTATTATACTAGCAAGCTCCAATACATTACCTCTGAATAGTACATATCCTGCGCATGAGTGAAGTTAAAACTCCATTATGTAGAACAGCCCTTAGATAGATATTCTTCATTAGTATATCTCCATTGTCCAGCTACATAAATATCATAACAATTAAATCATTTGACAGTATCATCTATATTCCACTCACTCTCTTGACAGAGACAGGACCTTGTGGTTGGCACCTCTGAACAACTTGCATACCAAACGGTACACATTCAACCATAGCTGTAGGATACAAGTTTTAAAGGGTGTTGTTACAGATGAACAAGGAACCTAAATCTCCATTGTCAGCTGAGGAATCTAACTTTGCTCTCTTTGCAAAGGGTTCTTGATCGGAACTTGGCAAGCGAACAACTTCCCGTCTCTTCCAACCAAAGGTGTTAACAGCTACATAGTTTAACTGTCCTTCACTCTCTTCCTTCCATTGCTATAGAACATATATTCATTATAGCCCCCAGTTATTGTTAGTATTATTATACCTTGTTGATTATGGAATTGAGCTTAGCTTTGAGAACTGCATTTGCACCATCTTTCACCTCTGTAGCAATATTATGACTTATCTAGTGTACGCTTGAAACACATGCACATACCTTCATAATAAGCCAGTGCATCTTTCACTACCTATGTACAAAGTTAACGTGGCTCATTTTTTTAATAGTAGGCATAGCTAGTTTGCTTACCTGCTGTATGCAGCTACCAGGAAGGACGTCGTGAAACTGATTTAACAGAAATTTCTTCCATAGAGGCAGAAGACGGTCCCTTGTAGACTTGGCTGATTCAATATCTTGATTCACTGCAATGGAGTCGGTAAATCAGAGGACACCCTTGTTAATTACTCACAAATGAAGTCAATCCCACACATGAAATCTACATCGTGGAGCAAAAACTCTATCTTCCTGTTCTCTTTCTTGATCTGCAAATAAACACCACTAAGAACAGCTCTTTCCAAAGAAGAGAACTATCTTGGATGGGGCTTCAATCCATGACACCATATTACATACTTTGGTTGTATAATACAATAAATATGAATCTAAAACTCTCAAGCTTTACTGCATGTTTTTGTCAGGAATAAGAGGTGTTTACCTCAGCCTGTGTTGTATATGTTCCTCGATGTAGCTCCAAATACAGTTCTCCCACCCACTTGCATAGGTTTTTCCTGCCATCTTTGTCTTTCACGGCAGAGAAAAACTGGTCCGGACTGGACATTATCACTCTGCATGTATTTTGTTGGAAAATTAATGACTTCTTTAGCTTGTCACTCACTTAGGAACGCCATAAACATCCTTGATTCGCTCCAAGCTCTGTAACATATCCTCCCTAGTAATGTATAATAGATATAATATCTCTTATTTTTTGCAGAAGTTATCATTTTACGTGGGTCCACCTCCACCATCTCCGTGTCCATAGAGAAGGATACTATGTCTACTTCTTCCCTTGTCTCTAAACTGAGTGACTGTCTTTATCACCTGTGCCCAGATACGACTGATAATGTCATACCGAGGGTCTAAAACAACATACATCTTTGACGTCTGCACATGATTCATATGTGTCTGCTGGAGGGAAGTGTGCCAAGGAACTAGACATGGAACAAATAATGCCATTATGTCTAATAATTATGTATGTTACACCCACCATGTTCCATCGATTCCTTCCCATAAGAATGTATGGTGCTGTAGGAAATAGAGTCAGAATAACTAATGCTATAGTGGTGAGTAATAGAGTGTACAGGGAACTTATTGGTGAGGTTCCAGCTAAGTTTCTGTGAGAGAAAACAGTCAATCCCAGAGCCAGCCATGATCTGAGGCAGTTGGGCTGAGTATCCAAATGTGTCGGGTAGCCAAAACTATCACATAAAATAATTACTTATAATTCCTATACTTGCGTTTTGATTGTACCTCTTTGCAATAGTGACCAAATTCTTCTTTGAAAAACATCTGACCCAGTAGAAATTGACGAACAAATGACTCACCACTTGGGATGTTACCATCCTATCAATAACCATAATCATACAATAACAGATATATAAGAATACGTGCAGAGCTTGCCATTTCTATCCAAGTTCCTCCTGCTGGAATAAACTGTCTGGTCTTGGCTTTAGCCTGTATTCTTTCATAGAGACCAGGATAAGTTGACTTAACCCATTCCAGTTGCTGGGCCTATAACAGTATGCATATAACAATGGAGATGATAGTAGAGTGGATGATAGAGGGAGAAAGAATGAGGGAAAGAGCAAAGAGACCTGAGAGCATACAAATGTGAAGGAAGGATGCTGATCCATTAGCCTCAGTACAGATGACCAGCTACGAGCACACTTTCTCACAGTCTCAGAATAAGGCCATAACCAAGCTAAAAAAACACCACATTAACATTACTAAAGAACAATCATCTAAGTTACCAGAATCAATATGACAATGGCCCATTGCATGGATAGTATGTTGTGCTTGTCCGTTTCTCTCACTCAGAAACTCCTCTGCAACTGCTCTACACCTTATACACATAGATTAATATCAGACACTAGAGTTTCATGTACTAATAGCCATACCTAGAGAAGGTGGATTTGTTAAAGGGGTCACAAATGTTAACAATCTCATTTGCTGTGTAAAGAGCTTGGTATGCTCTTTCAGAGCCTTCTGGTAGATGCTGAACATACAAGATCATTGAAGAAATTACTGATCTTAGCTCTATAGCTTCTAACCTTAGCCATGTCATAGATGGTTGTAAGGTCTCTAAGGAGGCCATAAACCTCTCCATCAAACACTGTCAACTCTGCCACACTAATGGAATAGTAACGAGAGGGGTCTGGTGGATTAATCATTCCATTTGCTCCAGCTCCGAACATGTCACTAGCAACTGCCTCAATGTATACACGGAACCTGTGCGGTATAGTCATGGCTGATACATGCAGGTATCTTGTGGCACTGACTTTTCACTAGCAGTGGCATTCTTGGTAAGAGTGAAGTCTGTACGTATTTGGTGACGATTATGAGACCCAGTCAAACCCTATAATATAACACCAATGAGAGCTATGAAGAGTGATTGAGGGTATTAAGAGGGTGTAGTCAAATGACCTGCTGAGGTTCTCCCTCGATCCACACCATGGCCTCCCCACCCGAGTCCCACCTCAGACAAACCTCTTGCCCTGCCCACTCATCGGGGATGGTTACTTCCACCAGGAACCAGTGGGTACTCCAACTGCAGTAAATCGCATGACCACAAGGGCTCATTGAGATAACATAATATTTCTAGCTCACGTTGGTCCGATTGAGACATTCTTTATGGCCACTTCAGCAACTGAGTCAAGGGCCTGACAAGCAGTGCTGTAGCTGACCTGCTGCTGACCAGCATTGTACCATCTGATAGTAGGAATGGAGAGCTTCTTAGGGTAGAGCCTGCATAGACAAGGGTATAATACAACATTGTTCAAGTCTATGGAATGACTCAAACCTTCCCCTCAAATTGACATCTATGAAGTAAGTGTCAGAGATATATTTCTCCACTCTCTCCAGAGAAGCTCTCCAATGTTTCTGTATTACTGCCATGAATTCTGTTTGACGAGAAAAAACTAACTCTCGTCGCGAGAGCGGGGGGCGGGATCGTTCAGGGCGCATGCGTAGTTTGGGCGACTATATCGCAGAACTAACTTCCGGCCGCCGTATATGCGTAGTATTGCGCATCGCCCGCAGTGGGTGCCTATACTATGGTCGGTGTTTTGCTCGTCATTACCAACGTTTAAGTACCCCTACACAGGTGTTACTTTTGAGCGAAAGATTTCACTATTTGAGAATATTATAGTGAAGAGCAAGGAAATTATTCTGAATCCGATGTATATACCCACAGCAGCACCCTATCTTTAGCCTTAGCGTTTCTGGCACACGCAGAAATTTCCTATGCCTTAACCAACATATGTAAATATATACTACCCTATCATAATAATAAATACTTGACATTGTACCTAGAGTAAAGTTTCAAATTTTAGATTTGAATTTTAGATTTGAAAGGTTGATAAAAAATTCAATGGTTATCACAGTCACAATCATAAATATACACTATCATGTATGCAGAGTGGCATGGAAATACATTCATAATGAGACATGCAGATAATATTGGAGCTGCTCCACAACTCTCTGACACACACACAGAGACAGTGACATATACACTAAACCAAAACTGCAGTTTGCATATTAATATAACATAAAATATGGTATATAGAACAAAAACAATAAAGACCTGATTCGCCAAACAATTCCACAAAAATAAAACCTGGCAAGAGAGAGAAGTATGCCGTATATAGTATAATATAGAGCTGTCTCTTGCCTGAGGGAGAAGGGAGTTGCAACATAATGTATAATGTTGCAACAGTGACGGTAAAAACTTGAGTGAGGCTCAAAATCCGTGAGTTGGAGGATTAGGACGGAGGGGAGGAGTGGTATATATTTCTTGATGAGGTCCTGCAGCATGAGTTGGTCCAGTAGGTGCCATTGGTGAACCATACATCTGATAAGGATCGGGAAAAGGTGGTGGAGCATACATTGCAGCAGCTGTGGCTGGATCGGGAGGTAGTGGCGGACCCCAGGAAGCTGGTTTGGGATTTGAGTGGGGGTTGTACACTGCAGCTCCGGCTGGGATCGACGGAGGAGGTGGTGGCGGAGGTGGTGGATAACATTGAGAGGTATCTGCCAGTTGCAGAGGCTGTGCTTGGATGGCTGCTGGGTAGGAATTACCTGAACCAACTGATGCTGCACACAAAGATGGAGGAAAATCATAAATCTCAATCTTATTGTAGACTTTAACAAATTTTTATAAGATGGGGAACTTAAAAAATTGACAACCAAAATGGAGTTGAAAATAATACCACCACCATAAACAATAAGGTTAAAAGTGACTAAATTCATTAATACATAATATATACGTATGATAAAAGAATTCTATCGCTATAAATTGTTGCAAATAGCAAACTGACTAACTGAATAAGCTTAATGGTGGTTAAAAGTATTAGATTGGATGTAGAAAATGGAGATATGCTACTGATACATTGGTGGCTACATGTAACTGAATACAGTAAAACCTGTCTAATCCGGGCACCCTCAGGCCAGCTTCAGTTGGCACGATTAGACAGGTGGCTGCATTGTACAGCTAGCAAGGTATTCTACAACTAGCTGTCAGAACTTCAGTTTGTGACCACAATACAGAGATGTATATAGGTGACCACTAGCTCAGGTTTCACTGTATAGCCAACCAGTGCATAAGGCAGAATAATGAAATTTGACAAAGAGACCATGGGAGCAGACTAACCTTCACTGCAGTAACCCAGTTGTGACAGGACATACTCTGCAGCAGCTGTCATTGCCTCCTCAGTGGTTCTGCTTAGTTTACGGGGCATGTAAGACACACCAATGCTTCTCATTGTCACCTAACAGTTTAGTGGGAACTTGAAATATTGAACACAGAGAAATACTTTCAACAGTCTAGCATGGAACATACAACAATCTCATTCTTAAGTTCTATAAATATCAACTAAAGTGGTGGTAATTACAACAGTAATGTACATAGACTGCAGTCTACAAAAGTGAATGAGGGGGGGGGGGG
>JAODVQ020379194.1:0-11316 GCA_025400075.2 Phenganax stokvisi | reverse complement strand
GACCAATAAGTCCTTATTTATTATATAATTTTTTACTTTTCTGTTTTGTTTTTTTTATTTAAGAAAAATTAGTATAAATGGATTCCACTCATTTTTTTTACTCATTTATTTAATAATATTTTACTTTTCTGTTGTGTTTTTTATTTAAGAAAAATTAGTATAAATGAACAAAAATCATTTTTTTTTTTACTCATTTATTTAATATTTTACTTTTCTGTTTTGTTCTTTGTTGAACAAAAGTCATTTTGATCTAGTTTTTAAAAAACGAAAATCAATTTTTGATCTTCATTTTTAAGTCTGAAAAGACCTTTTCAGAACTGATTTTTGATCTTCATTTATGAGTCTGAAAAGACCTTTTCAGAATTGAGTAGGGTGGGCATTTAAATTAGGAGGCGGAATAAAGAGGTAAAATGAGTTTGAGATGGAAAAAGTTGATGTCTTAGAATCCGCCTTTTTCCAACTACTTTCATGGCGAATGCAATCCATCAACCAATCAAATTTTGATACTATTTCGCGCTTTGTTTCAAATTTCACCGACAGTCGCAATGTTTATATCATGTTGTCACCGTCTTTGTCTATTCGCTAAAAAATGTGTTTAATTCGAGCATAACATTCGACCATAACATTGATTCCTTATGGGCTATGTTTCCAAAAATTTTTGCTATATAATTTTTAATTAGTTCAGGCAGGCATTTAGACGGCCAGAGATTTTTCAGGTTCAAAATTGCATTTGCAGGAAAATCGCAAAGATATGCTATATTAATCTGTGTATTTCTCAACCCCATCTACTGTTGAAAAATAATAATCCTACGTTTTTAATGATTGGTACGTGACGTTATTGATTTTTTTTTGACAACACAGCGCTCATGCAGCATCTTAGTAATTTTCAACTTAGCTGGATAAAACGCGTCAAGTATAATCGCATGTTTGTTACATGGCCATTTCCGTAGATAATTTATAGGGGCCTTTAAAATCAAGTGATTATCTCGACTTTGATACCACATTCTCAAACTACATAGCACTTGGTCCTAAAGAGGAAAAATTGTACTATCAAAATCAATAGTCAAAATCTTTTGTGGTATCTGGTTTTATACTAGTACAGAAAGCATGTTTGAGTCTTTTCAACATGGCTAGTTTCTTGGCACTTTGAAAAAACGCATAACTAACAGAACCAAATACGTACATATCACTCAAAGTTGGCTTTGAACCTGTGAACAGCTCATAACGAGTTTAACCTAGTCATTGATTGCAACAACGATTTCTTATGTAAGCTGTAGCCATTACTGCATACATCCACAATGGTCTTAGCAAATTTGCCTTAAGCAATAGACACCTAGATCCGAGAAGAAAACAGGGTGTATTTGGTGGGTATGATCGAAGACGTTCGGCATATTTGGTTTATTACCCTGAAACTCAGAAAGTTAAACGGGTTAGGCGTATAAAATTCTTTCGTGAAACTAACTCTGAATCCAAATCTGATTTAAATGATCAGGACGATGAATTTGTTCCCAATAAAGTGCATAACTCTCTTACAACAAGGAATGCAATTCCAGACGAAGACAGGGGGTCTGAAAGTAGATCAAAAAGTGCGCAAAATGAAGTATGGTACGGTTGGTACCGCACTCGAAATCACTGTGAGCTAACTTAACTTAATGAGTATGTAACTGGCTGACTTGTAGACGATGTAGTAACGCGTGTATATGACTATTGCTATACAGCTTCAAATATACCCACCAGCTATTCTCAAGCTATGCGTTCTCCTGAAGCAGAAAAATGGGAATAGGCCATGAACGAAGAAATTAAAGCTTTGGCAAGGAGTAAAACCTTCGACCTGGTGTCACCTCCAAAGGGCTGTGAGGTAGTGGAGGGAATGGCTTATGCTGTTAAGACCGAAATAAATAAGGATGAGACTGATACATAAAGCCCGTTGCGGAGCGCAACGGTGTTCTTAAGTCCCTGGTATCGATATCTATGAAACCTTTTCTCCCATTGCTCGAATGATCTCCATTCGTTTGCTGCTACAGCATGCGGTACAAAAGGATATGCTTGTCCACCAAATGGATGAAAAACAGCAAATTCGAAGGCCCCAATAGACAGTAAGATTTACATGGAACAGCCAGAGGGATATGAGAGAGTTGGAAAGAACGGAGAAAAGTTAGTTTTCTGGTTAAAGATGTACTTATACGGACTCAAGCAGAGTGGTCAAAATTGGAAAAGCATGTTGCCCAATTTTATAGTTGGCGAAAATTTTACTCAATTACTTGTTCACACATGTGTTTACATTCGCAATACAAGTGTACAGCAGCATACAGTTTTGAGTTGACAATCTTATAGTTTCTGCTAGCAAAGATAATAGACGCTTGATTTATGTAAGAACGAGCAATAGACCCGATTTATGTCATGTAGTAACAACGCTATCCCAACACATCTCAAAATCGACTGAAGCAAACCTAAATGTGGCAAAACATGTATTAAGATATATAAAGGACCAGTGTCATCGTTTGCGCACTATCTTTCCGCATAACCAAAAGTCATCAGAACTGTCGAAAATCTGTCAGATCCTTTAGTACGCTATTGCTTAGGAGTGACAATGTCTTCGTCATTGAGTCAAATTTGGATACATTAGCATGTATTTACTTATTACAGCAGGCACTATAACTTTGGATTAAGCATCAAAAGAAAAGAAGACAAAGAGCAAGGTTGCCCTTGCCAACGCCAAACTATAGAGTGTTCCGCCAACTGTCGGTGTGGTACTTGTGACAAACAATGTCAACTCTAGCTCTCAATGCTGTAGATCTGTGCACATCTAACCCAGAATTTATTGTATTTTATTCATTTTATGATACACAGTATTTGATAGATGGCTACAAGGTTCAATAAATGCAACATTCGTGCCTTCCATAACTGCTCCCTTCCTCCGATACGCAGTTTCGGAGTCTTCTAGCTATATGTCATAATTTTCCTTCTGGTTATTTTTTCATTCAGCTCTTATTAGTAAATTGCAGCTAAACAATTTAATAAAAGAGCTAAAGAATAACTTCAAACAGTACATAACTTTCTACAATACTCCAGAGAGAGCAAGTGCGCCGCGAGTCATTATCGCTGGATTTGCATAATTTATCCAGCAACCACTTTCACTTCTTTCCACGACTCAAATATTGTCAATGACAAATAAATACGCTTGTGTTGACTATTCCACGTCTTTTGTGCCGACCTGCATCCCTCGTAGTTCCTTTTTCGGCCAGAGTTGTCACGCCTGCCGCCGTGCGTTTCGCCTTGAATGGCGAGGGGCGGATCTAGACTATATGAACTGTATCAAATGATATACAGTCAGGTTTTCCCGAAAAGAATCCTGATGATTTGCAAAATTATTTTATAGTACTTGTTTTTAGTATTGTCCATATTTGTCTTAAGTTTCTAGCTAGTCTTTTACAGTTTCTCGAGCAGCGTTCCATACTTGCTTTTTTGTATAACCCGCGGGGCAGTCCGCCTGGTAAAAATCCTGTTTTTAGTGTTATTGCTTTGGTTTGCCTACAGATTGCAGACACCCGCAAATAAGCCTGTTTTTGAGGTGGTCCTCGACTTTTGCTTGATCACATCATTCAAATATACAACCTAGCGCAGTTGAGTTAAAAATAGAAAATTTTGATGCATTCAGGGGGTATCTGCTATTTTTGAACTCTGTCAACTGTAGCAAACTAATCAAAATCTAGTATTTTTGCAATTTTGATACAGTCACATGCAGTCAGAGATAGTGCCGCTGCTTGAACGCTGTTCATAGTTCAAATCTCAAAGCAACCAAAAGTGGCTAACGGCTCTTCTCAGTTTATCTGGTAGTCATAGCGTCAGGTGGTGTCTTGGAAGCTTTAACCTGGGCGTTAAGTAAGCGAAACTCTGGCTGAAAAGATGCAAGAGATGAAATCGGTCAGGAGTATGCGTGAGGAAGCAGTTACTGCTGAAATCAGAGCAAAGCAGATTATTTGTCGGGACATTTATGTGTGAAAATTTGCGATACCACAGTTTCCCAAAACCAAGGGATTGCGCTCTCAATCATTATTCTGTCAAATTACTAACCTTCATGAATATTAATATCCTATGCATTCTAATGATATGCCAGATAAAGCTAATTTGCATCATGTGCTCTGTTTGGTGAAACTAGTGTTCATATTTCTTATTTATGTGGGGTTTCGATTTTTAAATATTTCCGCGGGGTGCCACTTGACCCCCTATAGGGGTTTGTTTTTTCATAATGATACAGTCAGATTTTTTCCTGGAACCGCTCCCGATGGCCACCGCCTTTGTTTGTTAAACTTGAGAAACTACAGCCGTAATTTTTCAAGTTTATCTAAGGCCTGTTTCAAACGTCGAATTTTGCGTGGGTCGAATGCATTTAATACAAAAGATAATCAGAACTAGTGCCTCATTATGTTTTGTGTTGAATGCGTTCGACTCATGCAAAATCCGACGTTTCAAATAGGCCTAAGTGCAGGAGAAGTGTGCAGTAGATGACAATGCTCCTATAACTTAGAGGAACAATGGAGCAGAGCTTAAAAGTTCGGAAACCTGAAACGAATCTAGAGCTCATTGGGTTTTGCCATTCAGATTGGGGCCATAAGACGTCAAAACACATTGATATCAAGTGCCGTTTTATTAGAGGGGAGCTGCAAACTGGAGGTATAAAACTAACATATATTCCAAAAGATGAGAATGTAGCAGATGTTTCACAAAGGCAGTTAGTCGAGTCAAATGAGATAAATTTCGATCAGTTATTGCAGGTAAATAATACAAGTATGGAGAATTTGAGTATGTGGGGGTGTCAAGTTGTGCTCCAGCTTCAGTTCTTGTATGCGTCCACAGGGTACGTGTATCTTGCTCATTGGAATATATATAAGCGAAATGACAACAATAAACTCAAAAATCCTCGGTCGAGACCCCAAAGGGCAAAGGGTGAAGATACGGTGTCCCCTTCTAGTGATCATCACGATCAAAGCTCAGCCTTTGAGGCGGGTAATAGTCTTTTGCTGAAGCCCCATCCACATCGTTCTCCAGGACTTCGACGTAAGAACAAGGAACGAAGCCATAAACCCCGTCCAAGCACCCATCCCACCAGTTGTGGTTTAAACGTTTAAACACTTGGATAATATCACCCGTGTGGAACGAGAGTTCTTCATCAGACCTTGCTTTGTAGTTGTATAAAGCTTTTGCCTTTAGTGGTTCAACCTCTGCAAGACGAAAATAATACAAGGAGTCACGATTTCTCTACACAATAAGAATGTCTTACTAAACAAATCGATCGTTCACTGTTTATACCTTCTCCACTATCAAACTCGTCGTTACTCCACTCGTCCTCAGTCTTTCCACCTTCTTCGTGTTCTTCGTAGTCGTAATCAACGGTTTCCAGTCGCTTATCGTCAAACACGACGTCATACGTCTTGATGATGGTCTCGACCACCTTGTTAAAGTAGCCCTGCGAGGATATCAATTCGTCTTCTCCAGAGACTCGCATCAAAGTAGGACCAAACACAACCGCTAAATTATGGGCGTCCATCTTGTTTTGTTCTTTGTATTTCGTGATTCTGTTTTAGACAATAAGTGAAAAACAAAAAACATGCTGCTTTCTCAAGTTTCATAAACATATAGGATAACGAAGACTTCTGTCAAGTCTCCCCAGCAGATTCTACGACGCGAGCTCAAATGAAGTGACGGTTGAAACAAACCTTTTGTGTTTTAAATACTAATTCACAACCACTAAAATGCGTATTTTTGTTGCTACAGCCGTCTACAATACCAACTTAGGAAATTGAACCGCTCAGCATTTTTTGCAACGCTTCTTTCGGCGCAGCAATAAGTGTTGTTGTAATATTAATAACGTTGTACTTCATTTATAAAACTTATTTCTAGTAGAAAATAAATCAAATATACACGTTTGCATCGTAAAATCTTAAGGTCCCGAGTATGGAAGCACTTACGCAAACAAAAACTTGAACAAATATTTCATCACGTGAACAACAGCGTCGGGTAGCTTCTTTAACACGTGAGTAAGAGCCTGCGCTTGATTATCAAAATCACAACTTCCTGAGGATAAAAAAGGCCGCATAAACAGCTGCTAAAAATGTGCATCCAGTTATGAACACAGGTCAGTACTTACTGCTGGCTTCAATAAATTCTTCATTATAAGCCCTGGGAAAGAGAGGGTCTTCAAGTTCTCTGAAATAACACTGAAGTACTCCAGCGACTGCATTGATATCTTTCAAATCATTCGATCCGCTCAAAGGATCAAGACCTAAATCCAACACAAAAAAGTTACTGCAAGCAGGAAACATTTTTCAAAAGTTCCATTACTAAAAAATGCCTGCCTTTTGACAACTTCCGGTGTCCACATAATGACAGCTGTCGTATGGATAAAGTCCTATTCCACCATTATAAAAAAGATGGCAACTTGGTGATTCTACCAGATTCTTGTGGTTTAATATCGTTTAACGTGACAGTTGAAGAATTTTGCATGAACGCCATTGAACTACAAGGGCCGGTTGTATAAAACTTTTCACTACGTTTCAACTACGATTTTGTAGTTAAAAAGTAGTTAAATCTTGAATAGGCGATTCTGGTTGGTTGACATCCGTACTCAACTATGGTTAACTTTATCGACGTTTTTATACAACAGGCCCCAAATGAAGAGTTTTTTTTGGTTGACAACATTGCTGACTTTAAGGCGACGTGGCTCCTGGTATTTTTATCACATAAAAGGATTATTTGCTCAAATAATCATGGTGAAATTGACAAGTCGCCATCTTTTTTATTATGTCAATTGTTCCAACCACCGAAATATTCTTCACTAAATAAGTATTGGTGGATATACGATGCAAGGCTCAAATTTACTGTTTGGGGCATTTGATTCGGACCTTACCATTCTCAAAGGCCTCTTTCAAATCGTCTATCACCGTACTCGAACCAGAAACTCTGAAAATGTCTTGATGGTCCATACCTTGAAAGTAAAAAGAACAACGTATCCATTTTGAGTCAATTTGTAACACGGACAAAGATATATTTCAAACTTACCAAATTTGGTGATGAAACGAACACAACTTACGACAATTTCTGGGACTAGTTTACCCGTCACCTTGAGTATTAACGAAAACTTGAAGCGTTTAAAAAGAAAATTCAAAAACTTTAACTTCCAACGCCTCATCATTAATTACCTTGATGTGTTCTTCCAGTTTGCTTCCAAAAAGTTGGTATTTTTTGTTAGCATTCAACATCATGGCATGCAACTTTTCTTCTGGTTTCATCAGTACCGGAGGCGGCCTACATGAAGAAGTACGTAAAAATCGTTAAGAACATAAATACTGAGAAGTATGAAGCCAGGCTATGGCAACTGCTAATTTGTATGCACGAATATAAGTCTACTAAAGGAGTTATTTTTACTCCTTCATTATACAGTTGAGTAATAAAAATGCTTGAATTCCAGAAGTGTTGTTGTTTCTACGTCGATATTGAAATTAAATCTTTTGAGATTACAGATGAGAGTGAAATCCAGAACGTTGCCTTTCTTCCGGTTCTCCACCTGCGCAATAAAAACCAAATAAACTCAGAATTCGTTACAATTTTATCGACGGAAACTTTACTTTTGCAGTGAAAGCAAAAACTGTTCAATTCAGCAAACACTATAATCGGCAAACAGATTCTTTCATAACTGCTGGAACGTATAACTTAATTACACAATCCGAATTTTTCCACCTACCCAATGCCTTCGTAGGAGCACCATGTTTTGCCTGCCAACTTGTTCGTTCTGATCTAGTCATGATCAGCTCTTCAAATTTCTGAAAACATGACAGAAGCAATTGATCAGGACATCTCAACGAGTGAAGCATGCTAGTAGTGGGAAGCGAAAAGTAAATCAAGGACATTAAAGACATATGTTATGATGTTGCAACTTGCGCTATATAGTAGTTTTTAATTCTTCTCGATTTGAGTTTGTAAAAGATGACTCTAAACCACCGTTTGTGCTTTTGTCATTACTGAAACCTGCGCTCAGCCCCTGGTCGAGTTTATTGTAGGTACCTACGTAAGGTAACTTTAAACGCTTTAAGACTCTTGTTAATCAAAACTATTCAAATATACTCCAAACGTATCAAGGTCAGGGATTGTACATATTCATAGTATTTGAGCCATTTAAAAATAAATTCAATTAGAAACTTCACTTTCTTGAAGTAAAGGGGCTATATCAAGTTTAGGGACTGTACAAATTCATAATATTTGAACAATTTAAAAAAGAATTCAACTCAAAACTTCAACGTCTTGAACGAAAGGAGCTATATCAAGGTCAGGAATGTACATAAATATAATATTTTAGCAATTTTAAGAAGAATAGGAATGCGTCTTCGTATGCAAAAAGATCCTATTCATGGATTATAGGTGTCCATATCAAGGTCAGAAATTGTTTATAACTATAATATTTGAGTGATTTAAAGAAGAACTAAAGTATATTTTCTTATACACGGACTTTATGTTCATGGATATAAAGTGCCAATATCAAGGTCCGGAATTCTACGTCTTTATGAAATACCTCTTCCATTTCTGGTTTTACTCTCTCTTCAACATCTGAATGTTGCCTATCTGAAGTGTCACGATCTTTAGCAGTGATTTGGCAAACCTACACGAATAATATTATTGTTTTTACAACAAATAACTTTTCCTTCACAAGTTTACTTTTTCATGAAAACTTTTTAATTTCTTTTGATTATTATATTTAAATAATATTTATTAGTAATTGTATCATATTTATCAGTAATCAAATATTTATCATAATATCTAAATATTGAAGTATAATATTCAAAATCGACAACCTCATCTTTATGGTGATTGATAAACATGAACTTTACAGTGAATTGAAAAGTATGTGGGTTATTAAAGGCCAATCGTATTCACTCCCTTCACATTATCGTTCATGCCTTTTACATTATCTTTCAAGTTTGTTAAATCTTTCTGAAATAAGTTTGAAGCTTGGATTTCCATGCCAGCATGATAGTCCATTGCTCTTTGAAACACCTGCTGGTAATTGTGGTCATAACACTGCAACAACAACCACCACAACTCAAACAGTGAAACACAAAAGAAATTTCATCACCTTTACCGGACTATCACGCTAACTGAGCTAGCCCGGCTCATATAAACACCCAATTACTACGAAAGAGGCATGCACCTCTCAGCTAAACTCGCCTGCGCACGTGCACAGATACGCAATAGTTAGAAAAGTGCTGATTCTGGCCCCGTCAATCATTTATGCTATTAAGATAAAATTCCAAGAATTTGAGTTTTGAAACTTTCTGAAAAAAAAATGTCCTAAGGCATACCTAAACTTGCCCAAACATGTCTCCATATTACTATATTATATAATTTAAAATCAGGAAACCAAACATGCCTAAACATGTTTGGTTGAAGTTAAGCTCCACCCACTTTTGAGGCATGCCTAAACATGCCTGGTGCACAAACTTTAAAATTGAATCCTTTTTTTTTTTAAAAACTTTTGTATATAAGTAAAACAACAAAAATAAGAAGCGAATTTTGGAATTTAATGAATATTAAAAAACTAATTTTTGCCTATTTCAAGCTTTATGTAACATTGGCACATTAAACAATATATTCAACTATTATATTGATTTCATTAATTACATCTTGTCTGATTGGGAAGAAATTTCGGATTATTATCAAAGAGAACTTTGGAGATATTTTAAATCTGAAATTTATAGAAAAGATATTAAAACAAAGGTTATTATTAATATTTTTAAATTTAACGACAACCAGGTTACGATCTTTTGTCACGACATTAGCCCTGATGACATCACAATTAGTAATTCCATAATAAGACTATACGGAGACAACTATTCTATAAAAAAAAGACACTTAGAGATACCAGGTATAAAATATGTAATAATAGGGATCCTTTGATCACACTTTTACAAAAAAAAACGTTTAAGAAAAAGATTTAAGTATAGGCAGTGGATGGATTGTGACGTAGCCTTAATTTACAAAAAGTTCATTATAAAGTTAGACAAGACTGGTTATAGTACAGTACCTAATTTAGAAATTTTATCGCTGTTAAACATAGGTTTAAAGAATATGATGATAACAAAAAAAAAATAAATGGAACCTGAACCAACTACGATAAGCGTACGTGACCAACTTTTGAAACTATCAGCCGCAAAAGAAATTAAATACACACTGAGTTACACAAAAAAACCATTAGAAAAAACACTCGAACGAATTCGCAAAGACTACAACGCGAACAACTAGCCGAAACAAATGAAATGTTAACAGACGCAGTCGTAGGAGTATTTTCTGAACTTATGCAGCTTCTTGAACTATTCGACGACTCGACAGGACTCGGGAAAGAACTCATGGAGTCCAAACCATTTCGCCAGACGTAAAACTTATCCTGGAATACGTAACTCCATACGTTCCTCTCATCGGAATATTTTCAGGAAGTTTATTAGTAGGAAAACACGTCATAAATAAAAAATAAGCACATACAACGAATCGAACCAACACCTTGCCCAAACACGCATGATGACGTCACAACTCTACAGTGCACATATTTTCAAAATTGAAACTTTTTGAAAAGTAGTGTGCAAATGAGAGTTCAAGCACATCTTTTTTTTAAATTAGTATATTTTACTATTACGAGAGCCAAAAAAAAATGCTAGTCAGCAGTTTCTTTTTGGTGCTTGAACCCCCTCATTAATTATTCGTGAGATTGTGCAATACTGAGAAACTTTATTAGAGGGGTGTATATTTTTTCTATTACGAAGCGCTTTGCTTCGCTCACTCGTTTCACGCTTTGCTTCGCTCACTCGTTTCACACAAAATTTTTTAAAACGTTAAATTTTTTTCAGAAGCCAAAAATATTTTCGGTTGTGGGGGACAAAATCGCCGTAGGCGTTAAACAAACGGTTGTTATGCGTCTTGCACGGGCAACTAAGCGCAAGACGCCCTTGGCTCGTAGGCTTAGTTCCGTTTTGTTTTTTTTATAATAAATGAGTAACGAAAACGCATACCTAAACGGCGACAAAGTTGCCCTTAGAGAAACTTTATTAAAGCTTGCTTCTGCAAAAGAAATAAAGCGCCCGGGAGGTGGCTACTACACACAAGCTTATATTAAAAAAGCTTCGGAAAAAACATTACTGGCTATTTATCAAGACTATCAACGCGAACAACTTAATAAAACTAATGATATGTTTACGGACATCACCATAGGAAAATTCTCTGAATTACTTCAACATCTATCTTTAATAGAAAATGCGACAGACCTTGGTCGAG
>JAODVQ020379086.1:0-11316 GCA_025400075.2 Phenganax stokvisi | reverse complement strand
GGGTAGCTTTATTTTATTCATAATATCTGGCAGACTTCTTGACGTTCATTTCTACATTTTCTTCCGTTTGGTTGCAGATTATAGTTTTGTACAAAAAGACTGTAGAATTTAATTTTAGGTTAGATGCACGCATGTTGCAGAAAATCAACACGAAAAACCAAGCTACCTGTACACGTTACCGACGAAATCGTTAAATCTTAACCACTTCATTGTGTCAAAAACACGACACCAGAATGGAGAGTAGCCTTAATTCTCGATTGAAATTCCTATATCATGTGGCATATCCAACTGAGAGTACTTTATTAACAAAGCGAGTTGACAGATGGCTAGTTGATGAAGATATAGTTATGTCACCGCCTTGCTTGCACTAACAGAAACATTCCAGAGCGCCAGCTTTTTTATTGTAACCTTTTGGACACTTATATTTTTAGTTCGCCTTTGAAATCCGTGTAGACAAGTGGAATCTAATTGCATTGTGACGGCGCGTCTATATGAAGTTCAGGGATTGAACACATTAATTGTTGATATTACTTGAGTTATATTTAAAGAAAAAACAGCAATATGTCTTCTCATGAAAAAATTCATCGTCATGAAATTGTAAATTGGGATGTCTTTGCAACAGAAGATATACTGCAATTCTTTTTGAATTACTCAAATATTGTAAATAATATGTACAATTCCTGACCTTGACGTACACATTTTAGTTTCAAAGCAAGAATTATTCATTCTAGATGTACCTTTGCATCTTTCGTATTCCCCGATATATCTGTTCGTCAAAAAGCGCACGGTCAATGCTGTAAAAAGAAAATCATTTGACGTTGGCAAAGGGAAGTTTTGAAAATACATATGAACATATGAACTCGTCAAGAAACTTGTATCTTAACAAATTTGTTCGTGTGTACGGTCATCAAGGAAATATTGCAAACTCGACTAAGTGATCTCGTCAAGAAACTTGACAAGGAAAACGTGTTTGTCCTTCACACGAGCAAGTGAACTCGTCAAGAAATTTGTGAAGGAAAATTTGTTCGTTTCCACGATCCTCGAAACTATTCCTCGAGCCGAACTCGTATTGAAAACACATTAATTTCGAAAGTTTACCACACTTATTTGCCTGTCGGCTTTTTTCAACATTGAAGCGTACACAAATTTGAGTTTAAAAGCGTTATCAGCTCAAGCGAATATTCTTTGCAAGTCTTGCGAGCAGATGTTTACGTTATTGACGCAAGATTCAATCGCGTTTATAAATAAACATGCCATTTGTGCAAAAATTCAACAAAATATTTGCGCGTAAACTGTGTAACTCAAATTAAGCACCATGTAAATTTTAATTATCACTGCGTTAGTATTTGCAAGACTGTCGCCATTAAACGTGATGAACGATGTACAATAGGTCAGTGATTTTGTCTTCGACGTACAGAAATCGTTTGAAGTGGTAGCTATTAATTTTTAGCATCATGGTAAAGTGATATTCAAAAATAATCTACGAATATGTCCAAGTTTCTTTCTGGCCATATCTTTTGGTATCCATGATATACTTCAATAATACCTCTATCTACACTGAAATCTAGACATAATATACGTGTTATCATGAACTGTACCAAAGTCTGGGTTCCATCAGGCATTACTCATGCGAAATGACATGTCTAAAAGTAACCATTTTCATAGGGCTTGCCTTTTTTGCTCTTTTTTGTACAACTTCTGTGCTCGAATCCGGAAACCGGGCACTTTTTTAATTTGCACCGGAAGAGCTCGCAAATTTGTCTTTAGGCCAATAGTTCAATATTTGCGGAGAACTTTTCCAACGCACTCAATTGCGTAATTAATTTCACTTAAAACAATTTATCTTTCAATCAAGGGGACAGGAATATCGAGTGCACACTTCGGAAATGCCGGGAAACGTCTACATTTACGTGAGTTATACAAAATTTGCATAACTCGCGTGAAATTTGTATGAGTCTCACAAGGTTTGCATATATTGCGTAAAATATACGTAAATCGCCTGTAAATGGCGCAAATTGCACGTAGGTAACTACGCGCAAACTTGCGCAAAGACATGCAGTGTATAAATAAGTACGTCCTTTTCAAATCGTAGGACTTAACTTGAGTGTTTTGCTTGCGCGTCTTTCCTTTCGTCGCGCGCACGGATTAAGGGATTAAAACGCAAGTGCGTTTTAATAAAATGTGCGTGGAGGCATTGGCGAAATTAAAAATTTCTCATAAGGAACTAAAACTGTAAAATAGAGGCGCAGTGAATTTGGTTTATACAACGGGTATCTATACTTACGGGTCGTGAACTGTTTAGTGCAATGTAATCTGATAGAAATATGATTACAATTTTGCATTGAGAGTGCGTGGCAAACCATGATTAACTTCGAACACTGATATAATATGCATTAGTATAGTGGTTCCGCAAAAAGAGATGCCATATCCGAGAGCATCTTCGTTTCTTCGAGTATCGTACACGCACGGGTTAGTGAAGTCTTCAACGGTCGAGAAAAAGGGCTTTTAAATTTTGCTTATAAGCTTGACCGTCGTTGTTAACATTTTACTAGTAGCAAGTGCGCAGACCTTGTACTGTACCAACATTTTGAATAATTCACCTCTGTAATTTGTCTACTTTAGTTAAAAGTGTCAAGATAGCAGCCCGTCTTGCTCGCCTGAAGTCTACTTGATAATTTAGCTGAGGCTCTTTCTAGAAACTGATCCTATTATACTTAGCAATTGATTTTACAATACTCAACATCAATTTATGCTTACAACTTACCCGATTTTCCAACGTTTCGTTGACCAAGCACGACTAATCGTACATCTGGCGAATCCAGGGAGGTCGATAAGCTTCCTGAACCGGTCATAGTTTGAATCGCTCACTCCTGAATGCTACCACAAGTTAGATACGTTGTTGCTTGACAGGCCGACGTTATTACTCGAACGCAATTGCGCTTTGGCCACGGGAGTCTGACTCCCCCCTACGTCACGGCTACCCAATTGAGCGTTGAAAGGCAAGTTAAGAGTTAACCTGATATAGCTTTTCAAAGGATTACCGTTTCGTTGCAAAAGCTGCTTTGTTTAACACAAATCTCAGATTTATATCTTTTTCAAGGGTTGGGAGTGCCTTTTTCGCAAGAAAATGACCATGATTGTTTTTGTTGCGCAAGTGTGGGGCAAAGACGGCACATATGGAATGGATTTTTGAATTTCTATAATAGACGTCCCAGTGTTTCGATTCTCCAGTCTAGTGTCTTCATCCCGCAATATCACTGCTCTGGTCAAGCAAAATAAACACGCCTTCGCAAAAAGTTGCTATTCGCAATCCCAAGTTTCGACACTTCAATCTATAGCATCTTTATCACACATTATCACTACTCTGGTTTAGGAAAATGAATGTAACTTAGCAAAAAGTTACAATTCACAAGCCCCAAAATTTCAAAACTCCAGTCCTGCCAGTCTAGTGTCTTCATGACGCATTATCACTACTCTGGTTCAGTAAAATTTATGTAAGTAAGTTAGCAAGAAGTTATGTTTTGCTCTGACTTCTCAAAATCACAATTCGCCTAGTTTCCGGCCCAAGTTCCAAATCCATTCCGGTGCTCCATCAGGTCAGATTTTGCCTTGTGGCAAGGCATGTAGTCCAGGTATTTCTGCAATGTAGTTTTGATAACCCTTTATAAGGGTCAAGGGTGGAACGAATACGAGAAAGCTTATAAAGTTGATAGTTATCTGAAATTAACCGTTCTGTAAGGGGGTGCATTCAGGCAGTAAGGAGATGGGGTGACACGTCTCCCTTGTACTAGAGAGCTTTAGATTAGACTATTATTACGACTACAAGATATTCTAGAGCTTTAGATTTGACTACGAGTACTATTAGCGGACAGCCAGTTCGAAAGATCTCCATTGAGTCATAAGAACACTAGAACACTGACAACTGAATCGCCCTAAATTAGACACTTATGCTCACACATGATTAAATTCCTCATTTTGAAAAGTTTGCAAAGTGTGCAGTCCGCGTAGTAATCGCGCATCGGTGGTCCAGGGTGGTCTTAATCTTTTCTCGTTTTTCTTGATAAGTTTCTTGATGAGATTATGTACTGTTAGCTCCACCGCGCACAAGTTTGCTCATAAATATGAATAAAAATACATAAAACAAAGGCTTTGGTACAGTCTCCAAACCGTATACCGTATTTATTCGAATAAACGCCGCACTTTTTCATCCATGCGGCGGCAATTCGAAGCAGTCATACCTAAGCAGTGAAAGACCCAGTATTGCCCTGTTGTTCAGCTGTAAGTTAAATAATAAATTGACAGTTGTTACCAAATTTTGCAATGAACGCCGCCCCGAATAGACGCCGCCCCTGAAACGTCAAAAACTTAATAAACGCCGCGGCGTTTATTCGAGTAATTACGGTATCTTCAAAAAAAAAACTCGCCAAGCTTCCAAACCGTATATTTGATGTAAAATTGACGTACTAGAAGTACTTTAAACATCATTGCAAACACATTTGAATCTTCGCTTTGTTTTCTCAATGTTCCTGCTTGGTTTTTTTTCAATAAGTTTATAAGGCTTTCATTATGATTTATGCTTATCTCAACCACGAAATACTGAAGTATGATGACCGAAGAAAAAGTGTTTTTTTGCATCTCTGTGAGACACACGCAAGTCTGGTATAGTTTCGGGGAAATTTTCATGAAATCTGAAAAAAAATTGAGACGACATTTAACATCGTCGTCTGGCAATTAAAGCCCGTTTTCCACTAGGCAAAATTTTCTGGCTACGTGATTGGTTCGTTTAAGACTTTTTCGTGGCGAAATATATTGCTGGCCAATCAGATTAGTAGATATATTTTCCGCACGGAAAATTCCGCCTAGTGGAAAACAGGCTTAAAGCAGGTTCTAGTTCTTACTTTTTGTGCGCAAGACATTTGATCTGTTTCATCTTTGTCGCCGTTGAGTTTTCTACCAAATACTCTGGAAGCTTCCCACAATCCTGTGCGCTCTCCTTCTCTCCACTCAACGGAAAATGAACATACGGGAAGACATCTGAAAGGTTGACGTTAGCTTTTCTTGCAGTATTTTCTTTCGACAAAAAAGTTTCCGCGCAACAAATTCCCTTGTCTTTGAGATATTCTTTGTTTTCCAACGAAACAGGCACGGAGATTCTTTTAAATTTAACGCGTTTTGGTGGTTGAACATCGGAAATCGTTGACGCGCCTTCGCAAACCGTTGTAGCATCTTCGGCATGTCTCGCACTGTTTGTAAGTCGTCGGATTTCTGATGGGAGTCTGTTGCGTCGGCGACCGCTGTAGTAGCCGAGATAGTTTAGCGGGCTCGTATATGATTTTGTCGTTTCTCTTGGTGAATTCAACAGCTTTACTAGGGTTACAGAATCGGGCATGCAGGTTGAACTCCCGTTCCACTTCTCTACCTTACTCCCAGTCAAGCGTCGAAGCTCAGATAAACTTAAAGGGGCTGTGTTATGTTTAGTCCTCTTACTTTGGTGACGAAAGTGTTGGTTGAATTTGAAAATACCAGTACTTTTGCAGTAGTTGCAAATTGGCACCGCCGTAGTGCCGTCAAGAAAGTCGGCAACGTTTATTTTGCATTTGCATAACGCGCATCTTAGGTTCTGTTTGTTGTTCGCTTGAATGGATGGGTCGTTGTACATATCAACGCGATCCATGGTAGGAAGTGGTGATTTTATTTCGGGTTTATTTTCTCGTTTAACTTTTGTTTGTTCAGGCTGTTGCGTTTCTTTTTTTTTTCCTTTGAAGTTTTCCCGGTGATTTGTCATGTCGTAGACGTTTTTCGTTAATTCTTCCAAAGCTTTTATGTTCTTTGACCCCAGGACCTAAAACAAACAACTGTAAGTCTTTCCTACATCTTTGTGTTCATATATAGGCGCACTTT
Organism: Phenganax stokvisi; assembly: GCA_025400075.2. Lineage (NCBI taxonomy): Eukaryota > Metazoa > Cnidaria > Anthozoa > Malacalcyonacea > Clavulariidae > Phenganax > Phenganax stokvisi. The sequence continues at coordinate 5,415 of JAODVQ020379086.1, read as the reverse complement.
TGCAAGATGAAGTCATAGTTATTGGAGATATAGTTTGACATTCGGACAAAGTCTTTGTTCTATCTTTTGGTTCATGTTTATGTAAACTTGTGGTTTGAAGACTTGACCAACGTCTTCTTTCTATCTTTTTGTTCATATTTACGCAAAAATGTGCACGGTGCAGACGTGGTCATTGGTGCTAGAGTGCAGTGTCGCGGACCTTACGCTGCTGACAGTCCAAACAATACATTATATTAAGAAAGCTGGGTGGATGCGGTTGCGGGCTCAGCGTTCTTAATATAATATGTTTTTTGGACAGCCAACGGTGTAAGGTGTACGCAAACTGTACTAGCTCCGTTCTTGGAGATATGGTTTGAGATTCGACCAGTATCTTTCGTCTATCTTTTTGATGTAATCTTGTACACAATGAAGTATTTGTCATCTCAATTGTAGCTTATAATTTAAGTGGTGAAGACGTTGATAAGTGCGTCTTTTCCAGTTTGAAATGAGGTGTTTCAACTTTGTCAATACCTTTCGTTTACTTCCTAGCGGTTCCATGCTTTCTGAAAAAGAAGATTTAAGAAAGATTAAAAGAAATGCCCAAGTCGAGGTTAGAAAATGATTTTACTTTAAGTGCAATATTTGAAATATACACACTAAAGTTTACTATACGTTTGTGTAAAGTGTCATCAAAACGTGGAAAAACTTCAAAAATTGACTGTCGACATTCGTTTTCGCTTGCTGTATTTGTCAGTAAACTTGTGCCAATTGCGAGCCTGAGAAAATATACATAAGCCGTTTTATGAATTAAGAAAAATACCCATTGGCTGACCTAAACGTTGTTATGGTATTTTCAAAGTCATGAATGGTACTGGCATTTTTTATCAATTTGTCGTGACGTAGCGGTTTCTTTTTAGAAAATGAAAAAGTCGTTTGACGTTAAAGCCTGTTTCCACTAGACGGAATTTTCCGTGCGCAAAACAAATGTAGCAACGTGATTGGTGCGTTTCGAGGGGGAAATATATTGCTAGCCAATCAGTTTGGTAAATTTATTTTCCGTACCGAAAATTCTGCCAAGTGGAAATCAGGCTTAAAAGAAGAGATATGTACAAGACATGTTTTTAATCATTTTACCTTCGTACGTCTGCCTTATTGCTATCAGGAACTCTGAAAACGCGAAGAAGAATAGTCACTATCCCAGAGTAATCTATATACCGTAATTATTAGAATAAACGCCGCGGTGTTTATTCAATTTTTGGAGCTTGGAGTGCGGCGTTTATTGCAAATTTGGTAACAATTACTGTTAATTAATGTAAAACCAAACTAAACCAATGTAACAGTTAACCAAAGAAACTATGAACAAAAGTCGTACGTCTTTTAACTATATGGAAATTGAACGTGCTACTAACTGATATACCGTAATTATTCGAATTAACGCCGCAGCGGTAAAAGAAAGGCGGCGTTTATTCGAGGGCGGTGTTTATTCGAGGCAGGCGCTTATTCGAATAAGCATACTTACAGATGGTCATATGCTCGACATTCACTCTTGCTTAATGACGTCACTTGATAAGGTTGTTTCATCGTGTGACTATATACGAAATAGCGTCATCATTTAACCATGTTTTGTTTTTTTTGTTGTTTTATCCTTGTTTGTCAAACGCGATGTCGGAAGTACTTATACTTACAAGTTGTGTATTCCACCTCCAATGTGGTGATGACCACGACTTACAAGTAATCCGTTTCCTGCCATTTTTTTTTTCGTTTCAAAAACAAGATCACCAATTCCGCTATACGTCTTCGCGTGAAAACCCCACGTTTTTGGCCTGGAATGTGTTAAAGTAAAGTAGATAATTGCAGTAGGAGAGAATCTGTAGTCGTTCCTCATAGTCAAATCTAAAGCTCTCTAATATCTTGTAGCTCTACTCGTAGTCCAGTCTAAAGCTCTCTAATATTTTGTAGTCGCACACGTATTTCAACCTACCTAGATGCGAAATAGTTTTTTGAACGAAAAGCTGGTGACAATTCTAAGGCCATTTTATTTTCGACAATGAAAATGTTCTAATTAGTGCTCTAATTAATCTTAATTAGTGACGCAAATTTTTACCAAAAAATTAAATCAGCTGCATCAAAAAACAGAGAAATTTTACAGAGCAAAACAAAACTTTAGACTTTAATTCTTTAGAAAGTAAAAATTTGTTGGAGAATATATTTTAAAAAGTTTTCGACTCAATAATTAGCATATTTTCCGCCTGAAATTTTTTGTTTGAGGAAACTTCGTGTAAGAATCGTGTAAGTGACTAGTATCAGTCTTCTTGCGACGGTCATATGTGGTCATATGTAATAACAAAGCATGCCGTAGTTATGCAATAGTATTGATAAGAAATGACTTTAAACGTCGATTTCTTTTGTTTTCTTGCTGTTTTCTTCCTACATAGCTAGAAATGTCTGCTACAACAGGACAAAGGCTGGTGGATTATTTTGTGATTTGTGGCCTCGATAGCGTCTCAGGACTCGAGCCTGACCAGCTTTTGGGTATGTTTCGACTTGTTTGTCTTGGCAAAATATCGCTGTGTTTCTAATGTATATCCTTTTAAAAGCTGAATTCAGCCATGAAATACAGAGGAAAGTTAAAATAGGTTGTATGCTTTAGTAAAATGTCCTTATTTTAATAATCCATGTACGATTATTGCGCATAAATTCAGTTGAAAGTTTGTGTATTTTTCTACAACGTGCAAACAAACGTTGTTTATGTAATAAAATGCAGCGTGTTTATATAAACAATTGTTTCTTTTCGTGTGTATTGTTTCTCAAGCTGTGTGATTTTTGAATTTTATACAATTTAAAGCGATGTTTTGTTGCATTGTGTTCATTTGTAGTATTGGAGGCGTTTAGTTGCACTGCCCCAACACATTTAAAAACGTGTTTATTTAGCTGGACTTGGTAAATTGTTAGATAATTGCTTCGAGCTATGTTATTGACCATTATTGACCCATAACAGGAAGATATGAGCAGGGTGCAAATGCAATATTTTTCAGGGGGGTGCATGCTGAAAGGACCAAAATTTTTTTAATGAGGGACCAGTGTGAGGGACCAATTTTGCTTGCTCGCATTACTAGGTCATGGTGGCATTAGTACTAATGGGGCTATTTCTTTATTTATTCACATTAATTATAATAAAACTGTTAAGACGAAACGTCCTTCAGTTGATGTTAATCAAACAGTTACGAAGACTTGTCAGTTAGTCAGTTAGTGAAAATTTCGAATTGTTTGATGAAAGTACTGGATGGCAATAAAGTTTAAAAATATATTCATTTAAAAATGAAATTGTTTGCAAAGAATACAGTTAATAATGAGCGAAATTTTAATTTTATTCGAGCGTAGAAAATTTTGTTTTGCATGAAATGTTTCATGGCATTTTTCAGAATAATTTTTTATTAAATAAGGACTACGGAGCTGGTCTGGGACCATCTTGTAGCATTGAACAGGACCAAATGAACAATTATTGGGGGGTGTCACACCTCCCACACATCCCCCTTATTTGCCCCCCTGGATATGACTGTTGTCTTAAAAAGTTAAAGACCTGACTCTAGACTGTAGAACATAAATGTGATGTCATCAAAGTGATTCATTGTCACTTAAAGGTTTAACAAGAGAAATTAGTTACAATGGTTTTCTAATGTATACATTATGTATATCAATATGTATTACCTTAAACTGTCTATTTTTACAACAATCAATTTATTAGTTTCCTAACTGTTTGTCTTAGGCCACACTGTCAACTTCTCCTGTAGGAGGAAACCAGAGTACCCAGGAAAACCTGCGACTTTCGGCAGAGTAGTTGACAGACTCTTTTCACATGAGAAAGTAAAGTCCGCATTGAGAATCGAACCCAGAACCTCTGTGGTGAAAGGCACTTATCCTAGCGACTGTGCCACTGTAGCCCCTTTATGATAATAAAAGTAGTAAGCTATAAGCTCTATGTGTGTTATATTTTCTAGGTGATTCTTTGCACATAGCCCCAGTCGAGAGGTCATACAAGGCAAAAACACTAGCTCATTATCCAGAGAATTTATCTTGGAATCCATTTGATGAAAATGCTGTTTGCATGGTAGGAAATAAAGTATAATTGCTTTTAGAGAATGGAGATTAATAGTCAATGAAGATATGGTCTTGGAACTAATTGGCTTGATAATCAGATACAGATGGAAGGAAGACTTAAATGAAGCCTCCAAACCATATCTTCAATTACTATGTTTTCATCTTGAACAAGTTTACATAAATATGAACAAAAAGATAGAACAAAGACTTTGGTGAAGTCTCCAAACCATTTCTCCAATAACTATGTCTTCACCGAGCAAGAAGCCTGGTTTCTATCTGATCATAACTGTTGGAATAATAGAGTCACGATCGTCCTTACAGCAGCCAAAATAGAGCAGTTGTACACTTATTAGCAGCGTACCAGTTTTTAGTAGATACTGTGTAAGATTCTATTAGAATTAGAGTTGTAGGAAAATAGAATATAATATGGCCATTAAGAGAAATTGTGACTCTTCGATTGCGACAATTACGACCATATAAAAACCAGGGTTAAAAATATAGCTGTGTTTACAATAACTGTTAAACTTTGTCTTTCTAGCTTTCACTTCCTAATGGTCTTCAGTTCAAGTTGAATAATGAGGCTCCTACCCCGTCCTTTCATTCATTTTTAATCACGCGCGAAGATGGCTCTCGCGTGCATGGCTTTGCCCTCACGTTCTACGAGAAAGTGAAAGACTATGAAATTTGCAAAGCAATGCTAACTTTACAAGATATGTACATGGCTGAATTAGCTTTGAGCTCAACGAAAAGCCGGTCGCATTCGGCAGTACCATTTCGTGAGCACATCGAGGGCTACCAGACGTATTTACGGATCAACTCGCCCTCCTCCGAGCCTGTAATCAAACTCTACAATGCAGATGCGCATAATTTGTTGGTTTCAAAATGCTTATGCCTTGTGATGCCGTTGCCTTTCATAAATGCAGCAAAAACTTGTCTTCAACAAATTTATCAGGGGGGGTTGAACGAAGAAAATTTGAATTTGACGTTAGAATGTTATATTTATAATTTGATCTATGAAGTGCCTCTTCTTCCCCCTGGAAAGAATATGAAATATACTTGTGTTACGGAGGAGGTGTTGTGTCAGAGGCCCAGCAATAATGAGCTGCCATTGTTTGATTACCCAATCGAAGATCTATTTGAGATTGTCAATGTCAATGACTTTTTGAAACTTTTGTCCTGTGTCATGTTGGAACATCAAATTCTAATTCTTGGCTCGGGCAAGTTTGTTTGTTTGTTTGTTTGTTCGTCGTTTACTTGACAAGAGATCTTGTGTAAAAATTTGTCAAGTGAACTCGTCAAGAAACTTGTCAAGGAAAACTTGTTCGTCGTACACACGAG
>JAODVQ020378657.1:0-11319 GCA_025400075.2 Phenganax stokvisi | reverse complement strand
AACCGTTCAGCCCGGTTAACCGGGCTAGCCCGGCTCATGTAAACAGCCCCTAAGTCAGATGATATGCTTGTCACGGTGAGACTCGGTCATGTTATTATATTTTTGCACCTTGTCATCTTATCTGTAGGTCACATTAAATATTTACTCCTTTGAAAACATATCTTACCACGTACTTCACGAAAGAGTACCGCTGTACACGTACCAACAGCTCACATGCTGGTGGGATCAAAAATCACCTCATCAGAGATGGAGAACTATGGAGCATTACATCATCCGTTGTCAAGGAAATATCAGAATTTTAAATCACGTGGATCTTATCAACCGGACCAGCGAGTTTGCAAGGCTTTATGGGATATTGTTTTATAGCGTCATTTCCCGAGGTTCTCAGGTCAGCTAATTACCATGACTTTCACGTCTTTTTCACGTGACTTTCATGTGTTCTTTTTGTCGTATTTAGTTTCGTGTGGAGTCGATGATGTTAAGATTGGCGAAACCAATGAACTTTGTCGCAGTCTCACCAAGCATTCAGCAACGAGTAAGGTATTACTCTGAGCGCTCTCTCAAATTTCAGTCACTTTATGGACATTTTTCTAATTTTCATTCATTTCTTTTCCTTTCCTAGAATGGCTGCTCCAGAATGTATACCTCTTGTGATGGAGCCAGAGTCTCGTTTTTACGTAGACCCAGTAATTGTTCTTGACTTTCAATCTCTTTATCCATCAATGATGATCGCTTACAATTACTGTTACTCCACGTGTTTGGGCAGAGTGTCAAGATTAGACAAGTATGAAAATGAACTTTGCAGCTCTTGTACTCGATAGCTCTATCAGTGCTAAACTGTTTTCCTAAAGGCCCAGTAGGAGTTCTTTTTATATTTTGTTTTATATTTTATAGCATTGGCAAGTTTGAATTTGGTTGCACGTCGCTTGATGTTCCAACGGTTCTTTTGGAGGTGTGTTTGAAATTGAAATTTTTTTGGAAAGTATTGCCTGCACTAAATAAGTTTTTTTTCCAGAAACTTGAAAATGATATTCATGTGAGCGCAAATGGTGTTGCTTTTGTGAAATCTAACATCAGAAAAGGCATTTTACCAAGGTATTCGAAAATTCTTCCCAGACATTAATAATCGACATAAATGCCCAAAAAGTCATTTTTGATCATAATACGAATATGTTTAAGAAAATTTCGAAATTTTACGTATTTATAAGGGTCACCGTTAACGTAAATTTTTCGAAATGTCCAATAGTGTTCCAATCAGTTTCATATTTGCCTCAAGCATTAATAATAGACACACATGCTCCAAAAATTCATTTTCGGGCAATACAAACGAGTTTTAAAAAAGTTCGAGATTGGTCTCAAAACCGTAAAGGCCCCTCTGACATTTCTCCGATAAAGTCTTCAAATTTTCAAGTTGCGTAGCTCTAGAGTTTGTATTTCTCTCTTTGAAGCAGTAGCTTTGGGAGAATTTTTCGAAATTTTCATTGGTGTACGAAAGTTGATATGATCATTACCAATGCCCAAACTGAAGTCGTTTTCAGATTATAAAAACTTGTGTGTAAATTTCAGAATGGTGGAGGAGATTTTGGATACTCGAGTCATGGTGAAAAAGACAATGAAAGAACAGAAAAGTGATAAGGTAAACATTCAAGTAGTACTGCGTCTGAAATGTTTTCCTAGATCTAAGAGTGAAAGCTTGATTTTCTATAGATTCTATCTCAGCTTTTGGACGCTCGGCAACTTGGCTTGAAGCTAATTGCCAATGTCACGTATGGATACACTTCTGCTAATTTTTCTGGAAGAATGCCTTGTGTTGAGGTACAAGATAAAACGTTTTATCTGACCTGGATTATTCTATCAGGTGGCTCCTATACCATGCTATCTGCATTTTTGGTTGTGGTACCAGTTAGCTGTAAACCAAGGTTTCTTGTTTGTAGATTGCCGATGCTATTGTGCGTAAAGCGAGGGAAACTTTAGAACGGGCAATACAGCTAGTGAACTGCAGAAAAGAATGGGGTGCGCGTGTTGTATACGGGGACACGGACAGGTAGCGTAGACAGAGGATATTAAGACGTTTCCTTGGTCTCTTTAAAAAGCTTTAGTTTGAGAACATTCCCTTGCCTGGTATTCACAAACTTTTTTGATTTTCGTTTTAGTCTTTTTGTACTTGTGAAAGGTGCGACGAAAGAAGAAGCATTTCAGATTGGAAAGGAAATTGTGGATATGGTCACTGCAGAGAATCCAAAACCAGTAAAATTGAAATTTGAAAAGGTGAGAAGTGATAGAGATCAAGACTGCATCTTGAAATATTTTCAGTTATAGTTCATGAAATTAATTTTTGTGTCTTTACCTTTCAAGCATTTCTTGTGTTTCTTAGGTGTATCTGCCTTGTGTACTGCAGACAAAGAAAAGATATGTAGGATACATGTATGAAACTTTAGATCAAAAAGCACCTGTGTTTGATGCCAAAGGGATCGAAACTGTACGACGAGACACTTGCCCTGCAGTTGCTAAGGTACTCACCTTGCTTGTCTTTATATTTCTCAGAAATGATTTTCGACAACAAAATTTGTTTGATATCAGATCTTGGAGAAATCTCTGAAGATTGTATTTGAAGAGAAAGATGTGAGTTTAGTGAAGAAATTTGTCCAGCGTCAATTTCGTAAATTGATGGAGGAAAGAGTCTCGATTCAAGATTTTATTTTTGCCAAAGAATATCGTGGAATGAAAGGATATAAACCTACTGCTTGTGTCCCAGCCTTGGAACTTGCAAGGTGAGGGGGATCTTTTAAATTTCAAGTTGTTAATGTTGGATAGCACCTGTAGTGCTATTTGATGGTGGAGGACTGGAATTTCAAGCATAAAGTTTCAATGGACTGATTAGGTACTCAAAGAAAGATCTTTCATAAAGAGTAGTCTTCTCTATATTGCAAATTACTATGTATCTTGTGTTTCAAATGTTTTTCACTTGTTTTCAGACGTATGCTGTCTCGAGATCGTCGCTCAGAGCCTCGCGTGGGTGAACGTGTCCCTTATGTTGTAGTGAATGGTAGTCCTGGATTACCATTGATCCAGCTGGTCAGGAGGTGTGTTGCCATTTGCACTACCAGAGTATGCTCCATCTTTGATACATTTCAGATGTTAAAGACCAATATCATGTAATTTTTGTATATTTCTTACAGTCCTGGTGATGTTTTGGAGGATCCAAACTTGAGGCTGAACTCTTCTTACTATATCAACAAGCAAATTCTTCCTCCATTGAGCCGTGTCTTCTCATTGATTGGTGTTGATGTTTTTACTTGGTGAGTGTGAGCTTGATAGTCGGCAAGGAATATTGCTCCGGTGTCGTAACTTCAGGAAGAAAACCTGCAGTAGGTGGTCAAGTCTATTTGAAAGCTGAAAGCATTTTTATTTTTGGAGTCACTTTGACCCAGATATCAGAGGCAAACTTTACTGATTGTTGTGTACTATGCACAGGTATACAGAACTGCCACGATTTGTTGCACGGCATCATGTTACTCATGGAAAACATAAGGCAAGTGATGATTATTTGACTCAGAGTGACAGAAGTTTGTTTTGTCTTGTCTAGTGTCAGAGTAGAATAGCAAGGTTGGGTGCACTGTCACTCAGTGAGTTAAATGTGATTATCATAATCTGAGTTGGTGTTCAATTCAATAACCTGTTTTGACTTCAGAGTTCTATATCTCGATTTTTCACAACATTGCATTGTCCTGTGTGTGAAAAACTGACTCAGCAAGGATTGTGTTATGGTTGCCATACCAAACCACAGAAAGCTGTTTTTATTTTGGCTGAAAGAGTGGGTAATTGGGAAAGAAAGTATTCCCATATAAAAGAGGTGAGTTTTTTTTCAATGTTTTTTTTCAAGCTAAACTATACTGATTGTATGTTTCTTTTCTAGGTATGTTTTCAATGCACTGGATCAAGAGATGCTAATATTACCTGCATATCTCTTGACTGTCCTGTCATGTTTAAGAGAATCAAAATGAGACGAAAACTGGAATATGGCGAGACACTGAGAGATGTTCAGAAAAGTATTGAAATCACAAACAGCTGAGTCATTGTCACTGTCAAATACGGGAGAAACAGTTCAGGCCTGCAAGCAACATCCTTGTGGAAAAGTTACCACAAGTACCAAAAAGAAAGCAGTCAGACGAAAGGTCCCTTCTTCAAATCACAAACAGTCAAGAAATGTGACCTAGCATACCATTCACACTGAAGAAAATATCCCAATGTACTTGGTGACAATATTACAAAAAAAGAGCTAACACTTCCAAAAACATATTTAATGGCAAAATCATCCCAAATTCCCAGATCGTACTGTTAGTATATTTGTATTGATACTCAACTTATTTAGTTTTGGCGCATTTCGAGTTTTTGTCTGTACTGCCACAGCAACTCCATATTGAACCATCTCTAATACAAGGCCAACCTGCCATCGAACACATACAGTCATCCATATGATAAGCAAATATTCCAGTGTGACCATTTACTGGTGCCAGATTGTTTACTTTCTTTGCACCCTCCCAAAGTTCACCTTTCAATCGCTTTTCAATCTCAGTTTTTGAAGGCGTTCGTGACATAGTGTACTGCAAATTACCATCAATCAAGTTTGGTATATTTCTTAAATGCATGTGTCCTGTCAAATGATTGGCGTATGTCTTTTTAAGTAAAGAAGGCGTTAGTAATAGTCTAGGATTCCCAGTGTGCGCAGATCAATACATGAAACATACGTACCTAAAAGAATAAAAGAAAACAGTCCGATTGGGGTAGGTATTTAAAATTCGCTGACTGTCAATGTCTCAATTTGTGATTGTCATAACTTGAGACTCAAATGTTGTCGATTTCATTTCCGGTCTCTAACGTGACGTCACAACAATCAGTTCTGTGATTCGCTGTTGCGGGTGAAGAAAATAACAAACCGAGCAAAATTTATATTTCTGAAATGGGCAAGGAAAGAGCGTAGAAAATAATGTAGGAATTGAGTGTTCAATCTGTCGAACTTCAAAGGCATCATCTTGTATTTTGGACAAGAAAACATCTGAGTTGGACTTACTGGTGTTTAGTCTTCGTTTTTTCACGTTATTTTATCAATTATCGAGAGAAGGCTGTAGGTGTTTTGCCTTGAATTGATAAGATTATAAACTTTGAAAAACAAAGATGGCGTGTGCCACTTTAAAGCGTTCGCATGATTTTGATCCTGTTCTAAGTCCACAACAACAACCATGTCAAAAGAGGAGACGCTATATGGCTGTCAGATCTACGCCAACAACACCAACAAACGAACCATCGAGTTTTCTTGATGTAACACCGAAGATGACTTCAGGTATAGCCTTCAATCAATAGAGACTACTTGAAATCGCGAACTATTAACGTGTATATTTGCATGATTTTTTCGGTGTGTTTCATTGAAATGTCCAATTCATACTGTACATAACCAGTTTAATCCTAGATAATTTTTACGTAAATCGAGTGGGAAGTACTCGGATAGACATGGCTCTAAACCTTTTTGACGACAACAATAGGACGCTATTTCTGGCATTTCTTCCAAGTTCTTGAAGATGGCTTATGACCACACTGAGATTGTGTAGTTTTGTTTTTTATTGAAGAAATCTTTTCAAACGTAGAAGAAACTAGAGAGCAATCCAGTGGTAATGCTGGTATACCTATGTTAATATTTCTAGAACAAATTGCACAGAATGTGGAGCAGGAATGGAGGAGAATACAGAAAAAAAAGCGACTTATAGCAGCTATCTCGCCATCGTCTAGTCAATTCCTGGGAAATCATCTAAACCATCTGTTACCAAGTGCATCCTCAAGCACATCAGCTTCACCAGCTTCAGTGTCAGCCAGCGATAATAAACCGATATTCACATTAAAGCAAGTGCAATTAATATGTGATAGAATGCTGAAAGAAAGAGAGAAAACGATACGAGAGGAATATGATAAAGCACTAAACCAGAAGCTTGCAGGTAGTAACTGAGACAAAAAGTGCAAAATACCTTATTCTAATTATTAACTGACTTGCCATGTATTTTCAGAGCAATATGATGCATTTGTGAAATTTAGTCATGATCAACTTCAAAGAAGATTAGGAGAGACTCCTCTTAGTTGTAAGTATTCATTGTATGATATATTCTTTATAAATGATTCTTGAGCTCTACTATGTTAGTTTTTTTAATGTTGGCTTCATATTTTTGTTGCAGATGTATCATGAATATTTAGCAAGGATAGTTTGGCTAGTCATTTCTTCCCAGGGTTCTCTGATCATAGAACTCTTAAGCTGCACAGATAGCTCTTAGTTTTGTTTAGTTCAGTTGTGTGGTACATCTTCTATTACAAAATATGAACAATGTGAAACAATGCTTGGTAGAAAACCTTATGTAGATAGCTTATACAGGAATGGTTTTACTGATTGCCGGCGGACAATTTTGTAAATATATTTTGATGTAAAGTTTATAAAGGTATTAATAAAAATGACTTTCTGTATTTTTATTTTTGAACCCTTCCTCTGTCAATAACCCCCAGATTTGTGAAAAACCTACTAGGGAAACTTTCCATGAGATTATGAGAAGATATTCATGCAGTGTGTACTGTGAATGGCCTCCAATGGTAGCCTGTGAACGATCAATTATAAGCGCACGTCACTGATCATGACGATTTCCTTTGATATTGACATCACCTAGCTCATTTTTAACTCTCAATTTTTTTATTAGAAACATGGACTTGTGTACCCTTGGATCGTATTTCTCTCTGACGTCACAATACCCCTCCCCCTTCCTCGATGCTCCGCCTTCTCTTTGTTTACGTGACCCAGATCTCTAGCTCGGTTTTAAAAATGTTTGAAAGTGTAAATATTTTTACTCAAATATATGATATTTTTTGCTTTATTCACATTGTTTCAATTTGATAATGCCTGCTTCTGTTTTTCATGTCTTTGGTGTAACATAGGTATTAACATACAGCGGAAAAATGCAAGGAATTTACTTATATATGCCGCCAAATTTTGGTCGATATTTTTCTCCTCATGGTTTGAATTTTGTACCTAGCAAGAAGTTTTATTCTTCACCTAATCGAGCTACAAGTAAGTACTAGTTAGTGATGTTTGCATATTTTTTGGAAACGCCATATATTGAGTACATAATTAATCCTCAATATTTTTTCAGATAATATTGTCAGTATGTATGATGGCTTAGTTGGACAAAACATTTTGAAAAACGACCCCTATCAACGAACAGTTATTCACAGTTTGCAGCAACTGAATGACGATATAGTAAAATATAAACCTCGGAAACCTGGATTTTTTGAAAAGGTATGACCAATGTGTACGACATGGCCCATTGTAAAAATATGCACCTGGATTGAACATGTCATTCTTGTTAGGTTATAGGAAATTCAAAAACTTTGAAACAGAAAGTGCCTAAAGGAATCTATTTATATGGCAGTGTTGGTGAGTGGCGTCCTTCGATTGCTTTTTATCACTAGAACAGATTCTAAAATATTTTTCTTTTTCTAGGTTGTGGGAAAACAATGCTGATGGATATGTTTTATGAAAATGTGAATGTTAAAAAAAAACAACGGATTCATTTTAATGCTTTTATGATGGATGTTCACAGTCGTAAGTTTGCAAACCCTACGTGAAAAGTTGTAGTAATTTCTCACCAAAGTAGCATCATACTTTGAAGCAATGTCTTCATATGATTTCTTCAGGTGTTCACAAGTTTAAAAGCACATTACCAGCAAGGAATACAAAGTCAAACAAATCACAGCCGGTTGATCCAATTCCACCAATAGCAGCAGAGATCAGTGAGGAATCAATGCTTTTGTGTTTTGATGAGTTTCAAGTCACAGATATTGCAGATGCAATGATTCTACGTTGCTTGTTCACGGCGCTATTCGAATATGGTGTGGTTGTCATAGCAACATCAAACAGAGCACCTGATGGTATGTTTGAAATATTTTGTTTCTTCATCTTTGTATTTCATATTGCTCCATAACTATAGATTTGAATTATGGTTCCTTTAGATCTCTACAAAAATGGTCTTCAAAGAAGTAACTTTGTCCCTTTTATACCAATATTGAAGGTATGGCTTGTAACATTCACTATACTAGTGTCAATGTTTATTTATGTGTATATTTGTATACTAATGAACATTTCATTCTTTATTTTACAGAACAGATGCAGCATCATTTGTCTAGACTCTGAGATTGACTATCGAAGATTAGGTTGTGCTCTAAAAACTGGTGGTTGTTGGAGAAATTTTGTTCCTTTGTTGATTCAATATTTCTTTACATCTTGTAGATTTAAAATATGAAAAGAATGTTTACTTCAGGTTAATGAGTACAGATATTTTTGTTTTGGGTTAAATTTTCATACCATCATTGACTTTTCCTGACAAATGTTTCTTTGTTTTTAATAGTACATCAGATGAAGATTCAAACTATGAATTAGATCAGATTTTTAGACGAATTGTAGAACAACAACAAAAGGGTATAATTAACCGAACAGAAATATATTTGCTGGTTGATGTAGTGTAAGGAGTGATGTTCAAGCAAACATTGTGTATTCCAGTTGATGCCAATTGTCATGAAGGAGGGCGTGAACTTCATGTTCTTGGACGAATCTTGCGTGTCCCAAACTCATGTGGAAGACTTGCAGACTTGACTTTTGCACAACTCTGTGAACAGGTCAGGTCACAGCTTGCATTGATTGTAATAAGTGACAGAGTGAACTAACCTCAGGTAATGTTTTTCTTAGCCTCTTGCTGCCAGTGATTACATTACACTGTGCAAAAATTTTGACACAATCATTGTGCGAGAGATACCAGTGATGAACTTGACAAAAAGGACCGAAGCTAGACGTTTTATTACAATGATCGATACATTTTATGACAATAAGGTATGTAGGGATCAGACTTATCTGTTTGTTAGGTGAATGTAAAATGTGGCAGTTTCTACCATGTCATTAATATTTTGATAGGTAAGGATAATCTGTTCAGCTGAGGCAAAGCCACAAGATTTGTTTGAAGTATCCCCTGTTTCAAACAGACAAGACTCACAGAGAGCTCTTATGGATGACCTGGGGATAAATGAGAATGAGGGTGCAAATCTCAGCATGTTCACAGCTGAAGAGGAATTATTTGCATTTGATCGCACAATATCAAGACTCACTGAGATGCAGACACAACAATATTGGGAAAGTGGACATGCCAAACATCTGAAGAATGATTGGAGTTTGAACACCCCAACACATGCATAACTTCAGTTTCTTATGACCAAATTAGGTACAGGGATTAATATCAAGAAATAGATATATTTTGTGCTAAAACATGATTGAGATATTACACAAGCAATTAGGTAATGTTTATTTATTCTAACTAAACACTGGAATATTTACAAAACCCTATCAACAAATATGTAAATTACTAAAAATATGACATGCATATGAATGTAACCGATAAAATTCAACACAACACCAGATTTATACAAATATTGCATTTTCCATGGTGTTACAGCAGAATACCTGGAAATAAAACAATGAATGCAGAAATATATTCAGCAACGTTCAAAGCTGTTCTAGACCATGTAGTCTCACAAAGTACGTAATAAGGCTAAGTGATTTAAATGTTTAATAATGGAGTGTACATACCTGCAACACACGCTGTCATAAAGCAAGCCAAAGTACCAGAGAGCAATGCTCTCAAGGCCAGAGCAGCCAGATCTGATCTTCTGTTAGGTGCCATGGGACTCAATCCTCCAATTTGAATGCCAATTGAGGCAAAATTTGAGAAACCACACAATGCATAGGTTGCAATAACTTGAGATCGTTTCTAAGAGCACCAAAAAAACTTCAAAATATGACCTTAGAATTCATTACAATTCCCTCAAGATGAATCTTACCGATATAGTTGTTCCGGTGCCATTTTCTGCATTCTTTATAAGTTTACTGAGATCAGCATAAGCAATAAATTCGTTAGCAAATGTCTTTGTGCCCAATAGTTCTCCCACAACACCACAATCTTCCCAGTCAACTCCCATGATGAATGCAAAAGGACGTAACAGCCAAGAACAGACAAACTAAACCAGATTAATTAGGCAAACAATTGATTCATTAAGAACAAATTAGAATATAGTGGGTTGATTCATTATGAGTAAACTAAAACAATGACAGCAGTAAACTCACCTTGAAGCTAAGTTCTGGATGTTCAACCATAGAACCAACATACGACAATGATGCATCAATGAAGGCAAGGAATGCCAGAAAAGCAATCAAATTTGCAGCAATATTTGCAACGAGAGAAATTGCTTGTGATGCTCCAGATGCTGCTGCTTCAATCACATTGACTTCTTTCCTGAAAGAAAATAAAACAGAGTTTGGTATGATTTCAGATTGCAAAGTCGTATATAAAATTGTTTATTTTACTTCTCTTTTGTTTCATGCTTTTGTTGTCCTTTGTAGATACAACAGATGTGTTTGACAAACAGACGAGATGAAAACTAGTGCACAAAGAACTTGACCTACATTCTTGGAATATCAATGTCATCAGAAGTCTGAGTCTCAGATTCTTCAGTCTCTGGGTAGACAAGTTTTGAGATCGCAAGAGCAGCAGGTGCAGACATAACTGAAGCTGATAACAGATGAGCTGGGTCCACACCAAATGAGATATAAGCAGCCAATACTCCACCAGCGATGGTTGCAAAACCTCCCGTCATAACAGCATGTAGTTCAGACTTGGTCATTGTGGCTAGGAAGGGTCGCACCAACAATGGAGCTTCAGTCTAGATATGAAAATAAATATAGAGAATTGAAGACATTAACGAATGAATGACAAAGTCCATGGGCTTCATACTTGTCCAATAAAGATGTTTCCAGCAGCATTCAGAGATTCACTACCAGATGTCTTCATAGTCACATGCATAATCCAAGCTATCTTGGAGATAACCAGTGGCATTATACGAAGATAATAAAGAACGGATATTGCTGAACTGAAGAATATGATCACAGGCAAAACCTATAATATGATAAAATGAAGTATTAGCTGATGATCATTCAGATTTGATGATTTTACTCAGCAATGTAAGATTCTTT
The DNA here is from genome assembly GCA_025400075.2 of Phenganax stokvisi. Lineage (NCBI taxonomy): Eukaryota > Metazoa > Cnidaria > Anthozoa > Malacalcyonacea > Clavulariidae > Phenganax > Phenganax stokvisi. Next base: position 215 of record JAODVQ020378657.1, on the reverse strand, counting down.
TAGTTTGCCGCAAAATGGATCAAGCTATCCCTGTGGAGTGGGGATCAAGAATACCTCCAACGCAACCTCTGCGTGTCGTAAGAGGCGACTAAAAGAAGGCCAGGTTCACTCCTGGATTTGCACATTGAAAGCACATGGCTAAAGGTGAAAGGGCCAAACTCATTACAGGCAAACTACGTCAAGCGTTCCTCTTTTGGGTTCCTAATTTGATTGCA
>JAODVQ020378548.1:0-11319 GCA_025400075.2 Phenganax stokvisi | reverse complement strand
CATGGAAAACAAGAAGACAGGAGTTTTCGAGCCTTCGACCTCTACGTGCCTTTACGTTGAGGGTGAAAAAAGCCATCCCAGCCAATAAAATAATATCTCTTGTTTATACAGTTCTAGCTAATGTAAAACTTCATACTTTATTAACTGCAGGAGCTGGTGGGGCATTGTCTTACGCTATTGTGAAAAAGTACCCAAAGATGAAGTCGACTGTTTTTGAGCTGCCTGCAGTTGTAAATGTCTCTGATCACTTCAGACCATCTCCAGAAGAATGTCCAAATAGAGACAAAGTGAAATTTGTACCAGGAGATTTCCGTAAAGATGAACTACCTCCAGCAGATCTCCACTGTTTAACTCAAATACTTCATGACTGGGATAAAAAACGATCGATTTTCTCTTGAACAAAGCATACACCAGTCTAAGTTCAGGTCAGCCTATTCCTAAGGTCCTTAGGCCCGGTTTGGACGCCGTGCTATTCATGTACCGAACTTAATTGCTATTTCACTTCACTCAAATAGACAAACTTCACTGTTTGATTTAAACAGGCGTGCGTTCATAAGCCGTGCCACCATCCGCTTCGCGTGCTGTTGTTAGTTGAATCCCGGGAAGAATGACGTACTACACGTATTTAATATTATTTAGTGCAATGGCAATACGCACGGCTCATGTGAAGCACTGTTGTTTTAATAAAAAAGTACTTTAAGCGTGAAACACGCCTCGGCCACGCGTAATATAAAGCACAGTGCCTTTTCGATTCAGACGTCGCACCAATCATGTGCAGAATTCACTGAATTTAGTTCGGCACATGAAAAGCACGGCGTCTGAACCGGGCCTTATTTACCCAACGTGCACTTCTTAACACAGGAAGTCCTCCGATACTGGCGTAATGCATTTCTTCGGGTTAACTCGGAGAAACTTACACTTATGTACTAGTTTGCTATTTTTAACCATGTCGCTCGTTCAACCATTAACTTTCTATTAACCAATCAACATAATTCGACCGTCAGCAGAGGAGTAAGACTATTGACATGCGTTGGACAAGTCTCCAAATCACATCATGTATCTGCGTTTTAAGGTGGAGGTATTTTGATTGGCGAACGTATTCTGGATGATGACAAGCGGGGACCTTCGGCGGGCTTAGGTTTCAGTATGCTCATGCTCACTCTTTTCACAGATGGCCACGAGAGGTCTGGGAAAGAGTACGAAGAACTGCTGACGAAGCATGGCTTTGTTGACATCAAATATCACCAGAACCCAAATCCTGTCCTTCCTGGCGGAGTTTTTGCAAGAAAACCATAACTCCATACATTTGAATGAACTGAAGACGGACGCGTTAACAACATTAGAGCGCAATATCTAGTTGCAATAATTAAATGTAAATACTTTTCAAGCCCATTTTCCACTAGACCGAAATTTCCGTGCAGAAAATAAATCTAGCAACGTGATTGGTTCGCTTCTTGGCGAAATATATTGGTAGCCAATCAGTTTGGTAGATTTATTTTCCGTACGGAAAATTTCGGATAGCGGATAACGGGCTTTAGTAAAGGAAATCCCAGAAGCAGGATGAGAAAGCAGTTTCTGAAATAGTTTAGGTATTACTCATTAGCATTGAAGAAAAGTTTTCAGGATACTCATTTTCCAAAGGGCTACAGTTGTACTATGAAAAGCCTGGTTGTAATCTATCGTAATTCCAATCCATTTTCGTAATGCGACGCGAAGTTTTCAAATTCATTCTCCGTAAATTTCGAAAAAATTTTTCCCACTCTCGGCTTTCTGCAACAATTTCTCAAGTGTCTATTCTCGACCCTCGAGCTCGATGACCAATGAAAATGAAAGTTATTTTTAAGGGGCTTGTTCACCCTTGGTGCCCTTAGAATGCAAATCAGTTATCAAGAAAGTCGAGAGCTTTTGTTGCACCCTGGATGAATGCTGGTAAAATGGCCTCAAAAATATTTTCTGCTCACAGTAACTACCATATTCTGAATCTTCTTAATCGCCACCATATGTCCTACGGCTTGTTCGCTGCTCTTAATCATGGGATATTCAAGTATTTGGATAAGAATGAAGCAGGACGAACAGCTGAGCAGACAGCTGAAGATCTGAGTCTAAACAAGATCGCCACAACAGTTCTACTCGACAGTTGCACCAGTGTAGACCTATTAGTAAAGGAAATCCCAGACGGGATAATGAAGAATGCTCTCTATTCAAACTCAGAGCAAACGAGACGATTTCTTCTACCCAAAAGTCCAGAGTCGATTTACGGTTACGCTATGTTTCATGCCGAGATGGACAGCAAGTTCATTGTAAATTTTGAGCACACTTTAAAGGAAGGGAAGAGCCAGTGGGAACGAACACTAGGAAAATCGTCTGAAGAACCGTTTACAAACGTGTACGAAAACAGAGAAAAGTTGATTAAATTTGAAGAGGCGATGGAGAGTCGTCTGAAAATATCAATGGACTCAGTTCTCGATCCTTTTGATCTGTCTGGTTTCGATCACCATTGTGATATTGGAGGTAAAGTATACTTGTTAGACGATACGTCAAAAAAACCCCAAAAAACACGAATATGTATACCGTATTCCCTGAGTTTAGAAGGATAACAGGACGCCCGCACAGGCGTTCTCACTCCGCCTAATGTTACGACTGGCATTGATTCAGACGTTTAAGGCTGCGGTGAATCGCGGAAGGGGAATGACTTGCGTCTTCACGTATTTTATCAATTTGTCAGATCAACTTGATTCAAATACCAATCTTTCCTTGGGCGATGATAAAAATACATGTGTCCAACGCTTTAAACATTGCTGCAGAGTTTCGCCAATTCGCACGCCTATTGATGTTAATGTACAGGGTGTCTCCAAAAAAACGTAATCCAACTTTGGCACGTTATCGCGCAAAAATCGCTCAGTAAACAAGTGTAATTTTTTAAAACTTAGAAATATCAGGCTTTTAGCTGTTGATTGATGTGTTTTTCATAACATATGGAGGAAAAATGAGCAAATACGAGCTCAATGAAAAAGCTTGGTCAAAATTGCATTCTTTCAACCATTGAAAATCAGCTCTCTTGGGGACTTAGGTAGCGTCTAATTAACTATGCATAAGCAGTTTTCCCGCACGTGTTGCAGAAGAAATAAAGCCAATTTTTGACATGTTGATTAATTGCGTTTTCTTTTGTTTAGTAGAGAGCTTAAGCTTGGCGTTCAACGGCAAACGTCTGACGCAAGGCGAAAAAAAAATTGCCAAAATAAAACTAGTGAGGCAAAAATAATTAGTTGTGCTAGAACAGGCTGTGTAACATAAAACACGAAACTGTGTAACATAAAATGGAAAATCCATGAAGAAGAGAGGCGAAACGAATCTGCCAAGAAAAACGGCTCTGCCGTTTGCCGTACTAGGGAGTTTAAGCATCGCGTTCAAAAGCTAGCTCAAAAATTGGGCGCAGAGGTGAAAGAATGCAATTTTGACCGAGCTTTTTCATCGCGCTCGTATTTAACAAATGTGCTTGAATTTTTCCATTCTCGAACGGAATGTTCACGCTACGTGTACGCGCACACTCGATTGTCCCGATTAATTCAAATACTAGAACCGTCTCATAACTCATCTTTCAGATATTTTTGACAGCTTATGCCTGGCTGGGCATATCAGCAGCATTTTCGCTGCAATTGTAAGTAAGCGACCGCACTTCATGTATATTCTGTAAAATGTACGCAGCCAATTGCATGAAATAACCGACACGATCGACAATCTCGAATGCAGTTTATCCTTTCTATCTAAACACGAGAAATATCTACTGCTTGGCTGCGTAACAGTAAACAGAATTGACATCAGTGCAAACGACAACTAAATTTCAACACCACAGTATACTCTAAAATGCATTGCGTGTTCCATTGCTAAAGGCTGGCATTCACTACTCGCAGACAAATAGCAGACAGACTGCGATATTCGGCGATGTTACCATTACGACTGACGCCAAGTGTTGAAAACGGTATAAAAGTAGCATAAAACATGTAGAAACCGTATGTCGTAATGCATCGGCGACTGTGGCCGATTGTTGTGGACCATCGCAGCAAAACAAACCAACTTGTCCGTTACGACGGTTGGCGAGTATCGCAGACACGTCTGTCTGCGAGTGATGAAAACCAACCTTAAACGAATCAGTGGCTTCAGAGTGCGTCATGTGATCACACGTCTTGCTGTGTATTCTACACGAGACCTGTTTGGGCTACTGTGGATATGCCAATTTCTAACAGCGAAAAATAAAAAAAACCCGACTACAGACCAGAGCCCATTTTAAGACTCCGCACCCCAGCGGGGTAGGCGTGGTAACAAGGAGAGAAGTCTTGGATCCTTCAACCTCAACGTGCCTTTACCTCGAAGGTGAAAAAAGCCATCCCAGCCATTAAAATAACATCTCTTGTTTATACAGTTCTAGCTAATGTAAAACTATAACCATCATACCGCAGGAGCTGGTGGAGCATTGTCCTACGCTATTGTGAAAAAGTACCCAAAGATGAAGTCGACTGTTTTTGAGCTGCCAGAAGTTGTGAATGTCTCCGATCACTTTAGACCATCTGCAGAAGAATGTCCAAATAGAGACAATGTAAAATTTGTACCAGGAGATTTCTTTAAAGATGAACTACCTCAAGCAGATCTCTACAGTTTAGGTCACATACTTCATGATTGGGATGAAACAAGAATCGATTTTCTCTTGAACAAAGTGTACACCAGTCTACGTTCAGGTTAGCCTATTCCTAAGGTTCGTACACTTCTTAACACAGAAAGTGTTTCAATACTGGGGTAAATTGTTTCGTGAATTAGATATTGTGGAGTTGAAGTTACTGAGGCTTGAGCGGAAACTGTTTTAGTGTATTTCTTCGAGCTAAATCGGAGAAACTTACACTTATGTAATAGTTTACTATTTCTAACCATGTCGCTTGTTTAAACATTAACTGTGTATTAACCAATAAACATAATTCGACCACCAACAGAGGGTAAGGCTATTGACAGGTGGATAGGTTTCCAAATCACATCATGTATCTGCTTTTTAAGGTGGAGGTATTTTGATTGGCGAACGTATTCTGGATGATGATAAGCGGGGACCTTCGGCGGGCTTAGGTTTCAGTATGCTCATGCTCACTCTTTGCACGGATGGCCACGAGAGGTCTGGAAAAGAGTACGAAGAACTGCTGACCAAGAATGGCTTTGTTGACATCAAATATCACCAGAACCCAAATCCTGTCCTTCCTGGCGGAGTTTTTGCCAGAAAACCATAACCCAGCAAATCTGTAAGGATCGAACTCATCGAACACGAGCGCGTTCACAACATTAGAACGCAATACCTAGTCGGATTAAATATAAAAATACTTTGAAATAGTCGACTGCTCGTTCCCACTACAGTTCTTGTATCCTTCATAAATCTTTTCGCTACAATATATAGAAAATTTCAAGACGTCATAATAACTGTATCATACCGTTTCGCCCGCGCGAGCAGAGCGTGCATGTTACGTCCTGTTGAACGGGAAGAGATACAAAGAAATTAGTTTCCGAAGTCTTTCACTTATCCAAAGGAATTTTCCTCCGTCTGTCCAGTTGTTTCAACGCAAGAAATTCTTTGAGGTTTTGCATGAGAAGATATCATTGCATTTACACTCAACATTGGTCTATTATAGACTTTAAAAGCCACGGCTACCGTCTTCATGGAGACATCGTTGCTAATTTGTATCCAATATTAAGGAAAAGAAGTGTCCACAACATTTAGAGCGCATATTTATGTCATATTGTTGTATCCTTAATCTCACTGCAGTTTCTACCCTTGTTTCGCAGATTACTTAGCCAATATATTTGTATAATACCGTTTATTCCATATTGCACACATTGCGTCACACATGGAATCACAGAACGATAAAAGAAGTGAGAAGCACCCAATGATTTGTGACGCATCACAAATTATGACCATAGTTGATAAAGCAACTTAGTGCGCCTTTATAAACACTGTACAAGTTCGAGTGAACTCCATCAAAAGAGTAGCATGTTTCCTTTTGAGTTATGAAAAATAACTCCAGGTGGACACATGTGACACAATCACATTTTCCCGTGACAAGTGACGTCATGTCACGTGAAAGTAGTGTCGGACGTGAATGAAGCGGCCAGACGGAACTCTTCTCCAGCAAGCACGCAATACATACGCTGCGGCGATTGCCTCGAGTTCTTCCCGGGAAAGTTCGCTATCGTTCGTAAGATGAACTCACGGCCGGCCGGAACCGGAAATGGTTGTGATGGCTGAGCAACTGGTTTCTATAGAAACGAGTGAAAAAGATTCCAATGTAAAACTGGAAAGTCTCTCTAACCTTGCTCTAGCCTATCTGTCAGTTGAAAATTCGAAACCAGCTTGCGGATTCTTGTGGCCTATCTTTCGTGTTTATCATTAAGCCAACAACGAACTCTAGCCTTTACGAGTTTTGTGGCGAATTGCTAAGCAGTAGTAAACATACCTTGTTCATTATTTTATCTCCTACCTTGACAATTTCATGATTATCATAATCCTGTTCTTGTGCTCTCAACATCTGAAATGAATCAAATACCAAATAAGAACCGGTTGTTAAAAAAGTTTGTTTCGAAACTTTACGTCCATCACTCACAATCGAAAGTTTGCTCAACCTTTGCTTACCGTTGTACAATAAACGTCAAATGACAGGCGAAGCAAAATTTGTCGATATAAAGACAGTAAGGCAAAGATAAACAAGATGAGATAGCACAGGATGTGAAGTAAAACTATTTGACATAAACTGGAAAATCCAAACAAATGAAGAGCGAAGAAACACAGCCAAAAAAACGATTCTGCCCTTCGCCGTTGCTTTCAAACGTAAAGCTTAAACTCCCTAATACCTGAATAAGTTTGTCTACTTAATGATCCACTTTCGACTATTTGTTTGATAATAACTCATTGCCGGAGCCAGCCCGACAATTAGTCGTGCTATGATGCAAATATTTCCACGCTCATATGCTGTGCAAAAAAATCAATGTCTGAAGAAATGAACAACGATTATGCTCTGAGATTAACATACCACAACCAAATTGTAAGGCCCGTTTACACGGGCCTTGAAATGCGATTTTCCTCGTGTTGAACGATGTGAAAGAGTAGACAACCAGCGAACATAGTTGGTCTAACAATTTTGCTAATGTACCCGCCAGTCAACCTACTCGATCTCATACACTAAGAAGAGAAAAATCGCAGCAAAAATCACCCATGTAAACGGGGCTTTAGGCAGGCTTCGCTACCGGTGATAACTCGGCAGATATACCTCTTGCTCAGAGAACAGGCGTTTGATCACATGACCCATAGGTCCACGACTCGCTCCGACGACGTTCACCTCTGGTTTTTGCAATAATGACGCAACAAATGCGTCAGTGTCAATATCTGTCTTTATTTTGCTACGATCAGACGCCTTGAGTTTGACCTTCAACGAATGCGCCTGCGCAATCTTTAGTTCAATATTTCGAAGTTCTTGGAATAACTCCTATAAATAAGACATGAATGTGTGGTAGACAAACGCTTAGCATGGAGGGAAACTGCCATAAAACGTACTGTATTTAATAAATCTAATATGGACATCGAAGAGCGTGTTCATATTAGAGAGAGGTGTTCATATGAGAGAGAGGTGTTCATATTAGAGAGAGGTGTTCATATGAGAGAGAGGTGTTCATATTAGAGAGAGGCGTCTATATTAGAGGGGTGTTCATATTAGAGAGAGGGTCTATATGAGATAGGTGTCAGTATTACAGAGGTGACAATATGCGGAAATTTGACTTTTATCACTTTAAGAAGCGAAATGAGTTTCAGGCAAAGCGTTCGACGAAATCTTTGAAGCCTTCTTACCTCATATAAAGTCAACTGCTCTTGTGAGGTATCAAATATTCTACTAGCTTTCTTTATTACTCTATCAACAACAGCACTTGAGCGCACAGCATCATCGGCTCCTGAGCAAAACAAAATGCATGCTAATTGTAGCAGTTTCGCTAACTCGCTGGCTAGAAACCCTCAAATCTTCGCTCACTTAGGTTTGACAATAAGTGATTTTGACAAAACTTTCAACAACGACATTTTTCAGCTCAAATCCAATTGTTAGTCATCAGCTCGAGCTCATATCCTAATAGTGAAACGTCAGCTCTTATTCTTCATTGTCTTCTTTCGAAAAAAACTTCAAACGCTAGCTTCAATGACAAACATGTTTAAACTTACCTGCACTCTCTATTCGTCGTATAGAAGCTTGAAGCAAAGTCGAAATGAGGTCAGTGGCTACCTCAGCTGCTCGCAATCCCGAGAAGTAATGAAGCACCTGGAGAATACCAAAAAAAATCTTTCATTCCTTATAACTGTAGTTAAATAACGGAAGTTGTTGTGGCGGTTCTTGTAGGCGTTCCAACGTTGCGTTTCGTGGGAGAGTAAAGCATATCATAGCGCGTTTCTTTGTTCTATAGCAATTAGCTATGCTCTGGTGCTCGCGAAACAAAGAGATTGGCTACGTTACGCTACGGTTGAAGTAGAAAATGGCCTTAAGAGTTAAGACCCGTTTACCAGGGCGATTTTTGCTGCGATTTTCTCCTGTTAGCGTATGTGATCGAGTAGGTTGACTGGCGAGTGCATTAGCAGATATTGTTGGACCAAGTATTTTCGCCAGTTATCCACTCTTTCACATCGTTCAACACGAGAAAAATCCCATCAAAAATCGCTCATGTAAATGGGCCTTTAAAGTCTGAGGTAAAGTCTTGAGACGTGTGATTTTTGGCCCATTTACACGGGCAACTTTCCTTGCAATTTTTGTCGTGTTGAAGGATGGGATGGAGTTGGTAACCGGTAAATATACTTGATACAACAATCTCGCTAATGCACTCGTCAGGCAATCTGCTCAATCACATACGCTACGAGAAGAAAATTGCAGCAAAAATCCCAAGCGTAAACGGGCCTTTTGAGTGACAACGCATTATTCCACCCATAGAAACGGACATTTACCTCCTTAGAGATGTAACGTTGGAACGCCTACAACAACCGCCGCAGCGACTTCCATTAAAAGGCCATTTGCCACCATGGCCGTTTGCCCGCGCGCAAACAGTTTTGAACATGTTCTGTAGTTGCCTGTAGGCACTTGGTCTCGCGTACACGCCAAGAAAGTTAAAAGTAATTCAACTTTCTCCGCGTGGATGCGAGATTAAGAGCGGACAATCAGCAACCGAGCATGCTCAAAACTGTGCGCTTCACCTGCGCAGGCAAAACGCCCGTAGTGAAAAATGGTCTAACGGCACAACCTGAATCGGCAGTAAGAAAAAATGCAATTCAAATGTACGCACGTTTAGCATACTACTCGTACCTTTTCGGCTTCTTTAGTTTCATCAAACAAGCGTTTTTGTCGTCGCGCCGGACATGCCTTCGCACTACGCCAATTTTCTTCCCAAATGTTACCTTGCACACGCATACGCAAACTCAGTCTCCCATCTTCACACCAATCCTGAAAAAACAGGGCGTGATCTTGACGTCATAGTATAGTGTGTACCAAAAAATACTACCCGGGAAAAGATTATCTATCCTTACTCAAAAACACTCAACTAACCGTTGAACATTCCCGATCAATTGGCTCTTCATTTTGCTTTGATTCTTCATGAAATGCTTCATTCAATTCATCCTCAGTAATTTCATCATTATCTAAACCCCATCCTCCAGCTTCTTGTTGCTTGATTGCTTCCTCTGGAGGGGAAACAACGTATTTGGTCGATAAAGTCAAATGGAGACACAAATGGGACAGGAACACTCCCATGCACCTTACAGCGGTTTTCGTATCCCATTCGCGCAGACTCCTTCGAGTCATCCTATATTTGTACAGAGATGAACTTTTGGGTTCGTTGGCGCATTCGATGTCAACAATATTACCTGTTCTAGGAATGAATAGGAACTAAAAAAACAAACAATGGTATACCTTTTAGTCTCTTCTCACGTTCCAATTTCTGTCTATATTCAATCTCGTCCTCAGTCTCCTCTCCTCGTAGCCAATCATTGGGCGAATACCAGCGAACGAAATCTTCCAGTAAACAACCAGGGTTTGCCGCCTGATTATATATAACAAGATGAATTGTGGTGAAATTCACCAATAATTCAAGCCAAAAATTTTTAAAAATACGATAAAGGAACTCACTTTGAATGCCTGCATATCGGAAAATAAGGAAGCGCTTTGAATTTGTGCTCTTATTCTGGCTCCTTCCTCACTGGTGCCAAGTTGTGTTAAAACATCAGCATGGGCTTGTAACATGTCCTCCGTCATTGGAGCAGGTTCCTAAACACAGCGCGTTTAATATAATTTAACTACCATTTAAGACAGAAGCAGGAGTGTTTTAAGCCCGTTTTCCACTAGGTGGAATTTTCCGTGCGGAAAATAAATCCACCAAACTGATTGGCTAGCAATATATCTCGGCGCGAAAAAGTCTTAAGCGAACCAATCACGTTGCTACATTTATTTGCCGGTTGTTCCAAGCCCGTTTAGCTTCAATGGTAGATCAGTCAGATTTCAAAAACACTCCTACACACTTGTAAAACTTTCAAATCAAATCTTAGTGAGTTGAGAAACTTTCAATTTTGTTGCACAAGGAAATCATAGATGTGATTTGTACCTTAAAGTTATCGACCTTTTAATTTAAACGCGTTTCGAACAACCAACCACAGGTGTCCGCAAATTCATTTACTTTAAGAGTAGAAACAGCCTACTTGTGTTATTGGTACATATAAAGGCTCGCCAGACACCAACAATCTCAGATCCCCGCATCGTTTTAATGCCCCCTCCCGTCTCGTATTGTCCTCTCGCATCCCCGAAGTTCCCTCAGCATCAACTGAATCACTATCATCAGAGTCGTCTTGATCCTCCAATGCTTCAAAAAATTCCTCTTCACTGCTGTCCTCCCCAGGACCTGAATTTCTTGACCGCGCGCTTGCTGGTCGGTCTACATTTGGATCTTTAGTTTGTAAGTCATTTTCTGTTGTTTCATGATCAATACTGGTCTGACTTCGACGTTTCGATAAACATTTTCGAGCTATACAGCAGTTCAACATCTAGGAAATGAAACAATTTATACACAATCGCTGTAAGGGTTTGATAATAAGACTAAAGAGAATAAAGTGCTTTCATCACTAATGATACCGACTCTGGTTTAATGAAATGAATACTGTATCATTCTGTCGCAAGAAGTTTTCGTCACTATCAATAGACCTTTAACCATATACACTAAAATTCAAAAAATTTTGAACTAGGAAAATCTTTTACCACAGCCTGAAAGAGCATCCTG